>JAUMHE010000043.1:18725939-18763570 GCA_032359235.1 Enteromius mattozi | reverse complement strand
TTTTAATTTTTTTATTTTAACATGTATTTGTTCTGAAATAGTTTTAAAATGCTTGAATTTTTTTTTTTTTAAGTTAAATTCTTTAAAAGTGGCATTTGGAATGCATGATGTTAAAAGATTACATTTCAAATAAATGCTATTGTTTTGAATTATTTATTCATCAGTGAACCTTGAAAAATGTTTTACAGTTTCCACAAAAAATAATTAATAAAAAACAAAAACGTTTCTTGAGCGGCAAATCAAAATATTAGAATGATTTCTGAAGGATTGTGTGACGCTGAAGACTGCAATAATAATGCTGAAAATTCTGTTTGATAACAGGAATAGTTATATTTTAAAATATATTCAAATAGAATGCCGTTATTTTCAACTGTAATAATATTTTACAATATTACTATATATTGTATATCTAATAACACATAGGGACTTAAGTGAAGACATTTGAATGATTAATCAGTGGCCGAAATGTAATTTTTTTTTCAAAAATTGATTCGCAGAAATGAATCAGACCTAGCCAATCTATGATTGTTTTAACAATAAATTTAAGACAGGGACTCTTTTAAAAAAAAACATGATATAGAGGGAGCTTGAAATTCGTCTTTGGCCTGTTCCTTAGGGTCCTTTAGGGTCCTGATCAAATAAAATTGACATTAATATCACAATTACAATGCTCATAACCAAAAGAAACTATCTAAAGATATTTAATAAATATACAGTTTTATATACTGTATTTATATATACAGTATATGCAGTTGAGTTGATATGAATTGTTTTCATTTCTTTCTCAGCATACAATGATAAGATTGTAGCGTTTTTACGGCAACCAAACATCATTGAGGTGCTACAAGAACGGCAGCCAAGTCTGGCGAGGAATCACTCGCTCAAGTATGACCCTATACTTTCCTCTGTTACTGTAACAAAATACATCATTAGTACTTTTAAACAGTTCTCAGTTGTTTGGGTGTGTTTATTATGTCTTAAGGGAAAAGGTGCATCACATCCGAACCGAAGGCACACAGAGACTAGAGAAGCTGTCTTGTGATGCTGACCTGGTCATGCTGTTAAGGTAAAGCTCCCTACGACCTATGAACTGGCCATGCTTAAAAATAATTATTATTAATGCAATGTTACATAGAGTAAAATTTACAATGTCTCACCATTCTTTTTTCAGAATGTGCTTTGTTTTGCTTTTCAGTTTGTTTGAAGAGGACATCATGTCTTATGTTCCGCTCACATCATTTCACCCCAGCTTCAACTTCTCTCCACGCTGCTCTCCTGGTTCCTCTCCTCAAAACTCTCCAGGTGAGTCAGCTGAGAGCTTAAACACAGGTCTTCAGATGCTCTGCTGGATGCATACATGGTTTAGATATGATCTGATATAACATCAAGTGAAGTTTTCTAATCAAAAAAATCCTAGGTCTCAATTTTACCTTCCAGTAACATCCTTCTCAAATGTTTAAAGCAAAATCTCTTATACCAGGGGCTTGACATAAAAAAAATATTAGATGCACAAAGGAAATTGATTGAATCATGTCTTTTTTTAGTAAATGGAAGTAATGAGATGTTATAATAATTATTATTATTATTATTATTATTATTATTTATTAGAATCCTAAAGGAACACTAGGTTTTTGTTTTATAATGTTTATGCTTTACTATTTACTATTGCTCATTCAAAAAGATGAAGGTGATAAAATATGCACTCTCACAGCCATCTACAACATATAACAATATAAACTAAAGTAAACATTGCCATAATTCATCAACAGTACATCCTAAGCAATCTTTTGGGATAAATGCACTCTGTTCATTGATCGCAAACTTTTCTGAAAGCTCAATCGTGTAGAACATGCAGCTGCTCCATGATTCAGCAGCACTCACGTTTATCTAATAGTCTTTTAAAGTTTAGTAATATATTTAAAAATACAATTTAACATACATTGCTGACCTTAAATTTGATAAAACATAACAAGACTTTTCTCATTCACACACATGGTTCTAAATACATTTTACAGTTCACACACATCTATTTTTAGTCGCAAATGTTTGAGCCCTAAACATGCCCTTTTTCTTAAGACACATTAGCTCATACACACCCATATTTAGCTGTGGGATAGGATCCAAGAGGGGTGTTCAATTGATTTATTTACACAAAGAACCTCAAGTTTGCAAGGAAAGTCCAGTCGTAGTTCATTGACGCACTCTGATCTGCTCTGATAAAGGCTTCCTTGAGCGAACTCCTCTCGTTCCAGCCTGCTGTCTGTCTGGTGAGAGCTCTCCAGGTCAGCCGCACTCCAGCCTTAAATACTGTCCCAACCCAGCTGCCCCTCTCTGTGTCATCAGCACATTTACAGACCCCAAACCTGTAGTTTGTGAATATACAAACCTTTGTCCACCACGTTTCCTTCTGTCCTGAAGTCGTTAACCAGTCTTTTTTTGTAAAACTTGACTGCTCTGCATGTTTGGACAAACCAGATAAAAATTATTGAAGACAAAACTGTCCTCCAAAACATTATCAAAAATCTTTGCCCTCAAATATGTCTTTAATGTAATGAAAGAAATGATCATCTGCCCTTTTTTGTGTTTGTTCTCAAAGTGAAATCTTTCCGAATTTCCAACAGTCTTTCTTTAATAATTAATATTCATAGTAAGCTAGATTTTATGTCTGTGGTGATGATTTGTGACTGTCTTTTTAGGGACCCAGAGGGCTCGGGCACCAGCACCCTACCGCAGAGATTTTGAAGCCAAACTGCGCAACTTCTACAGGAAGCTGGAGGCAAAGGGCTACGGGCAAGGACCCGGCAAGATCAAGTGCGTAGTCTATTCTCACCAAGACTGCATTTATTTGATCAAAAATACAGTAAAAACATTACAATTGTGAAATATTATTACAATTCAAAATAACTGTTTACTGTTTTAATATATTTTAAAATGTAATATATTCCTGTGATGCAAAGCTGAATTTTCAGGATCATTACTCCAGTCTTCAGTGTCATGATCTTTCAGGAATCATTTTAATGTGCTGATTTTCTACTCAAGAATTTTTATTAGTGCTGACAAATGATTAATCATGATTAATCACATCCAAAATAAGTTTTTATTTGTATAATATATGTGTGTGTTCTATGTATATTTATTATCTATATATAAATACACATACATACAGTATATTTTAAAAATATTTCAATGTATTTAGACATCTATATTTATATTCATATAATTTATATTATAAATAAATATATTTAACATAAAAAAATATATACTGAATATATATAAATATATTCTGAAATATATACATGCATGTGTGTGTGTTTATATATACATTAATATACACAGAACACATTATTATGCAAACAAAAATCAGCTTTTTTTCTGCTTAATGTTTTTTTGGAAACTAAACATTGTAAATATATAACTAATTATTTTTTTCAGAATTCTTTGAATACAAAGTAAAAAAAAACAGCATTTATTTGAAAAACAAATATTTTGAATGTTATTAATGTATTCAATGTCACTTTTGACCGATGTAATGTGTCCTTAATGGATTAAGTAAAAAGTATTCATTTCAAGAAAAAAAAAATAATTTTAGTGTATGGATATTTACTGTAATGTATACTGAGCAAATACTAGTAGGAAATATGTTAACAAATGCTAAGAAATAGTATCTGCCAGATAAATGTCTGTTCTGACTTGTTTTTTAGATTGATCGTCAGAAGAGATCATCTGTTAGAAGGAACATTTAACCAGGTCATGGCCTACTCCCGTAAAGAGCTCCAGAGAAACAAGCTCTACATCACCTTTGTTGGAGAGGAAGGGTGAGGAAGAAATCAGATATCAGCAAATATAACACAATGTATAACATGTACACATAATTGCTGACAATAAATAAACTTTTACTGAATATATTTTCAAATTGACTGAAACACTGAAAGGCTTATTTCAGAAGTGAAACAAGGGGAACAAACAAAGTTGCCAAATGTTGTCTATTTAATATATAAAATATGTAGTCTGTTAATAGTTTTAATTGGTAATGTGACACTCTATTTTTATTCAGATAGCATAAACGCAGGAAAGGCAATGTGTAGTTATATCTGAAATCTGATATTCTTCCAGACTGGACTACAGTGGACCATCGCGAGAGTTTTTCTTCCTGCTGTCTCAGGAGCTCTTTAACCCTTACTACGGCCTGTTTGAATACTCCGCTAATGACACATACACTGTCCAGATCAGCCCAATGTCTGCTTTTGTGGAAAACCATTTGGAATGGTAAGGTTCTTTCCACTTCCTTCCAAGGAATTCATCTTCCTGTGTGGTATGAGAAGGCATACTGAATTGCCATTGACAGCAGCCAATGACATATATATTTATTACTCTGTCACAGGCTGTTGTTATCATTGCCAGAATGTCTGTTTTTTGACCACATGACGTGATGTGTGTTTTCAGGTTTCGGTTTAGTGGTCGAATTCTTGGGCTGGCTTTGATTCATCAGTATTTGTTGGACGCCTTCTTCACCCGCCCATTTTATAAAGCTCTCCTCAGACTGTGAGTGGACCAAAAACCATTAAATGCATTCAACTACATGCAGAATTCTTTTGAAAACGATGACAACATCGATAAGTTGTGAGCACATTGTGTTCTATACAAGCGCTGAAAAAACAAATCTAATGTTTAAATTTTTCACACAGAAAATAATTATTAATTAAACAAAGGCCATGGTAATCTTGAAGTAATGCCAAATATTAGTCCATTAGTTGGCCTGACCAATTTATCAGTATACCACATCAGAATACAATATCCTATAATATATTTATTTTAAAAGCACATTTATTGTTACCCCGTCTGCAGAGCCACGGATCTCAGTGATCTGGAGTACCTGGATGAGGAGTTTCATCAGAGCTTACAGTGGATGAAGGACAATGACATCACAGATGTGCTGGATCTCACCTTCACTGTCAATGAGGAAGTGTTCGGACAGGTGGAAGAAACCTAAAACTATTCCTGCCTTTATACATACACACATATACATACATATATACAGTACTGTGCAAAAGTTTTAGGCAGGTGTGAAAAAATGCTGTAAACAACAATAATATTAATAACAATTGTTTATTTTTGTCAGTTTACAAAATGCAAAGTGAGTGAACAAAAGAAAAATCTAAATCATTTGGTGTTACCACCTTTTACCTTCAAACCAGCATCAATTCTTATAGGTACACTTGCACAAAGTCAGGGATTTTGTAGGATTATAGTCAGATGTATGATCAACCAATTATACCAAACAGGTGCTAATGATCATCAATGTCACATGTAGGTTGAAACCCAGTCAGGAACTGAAACAGAAACAGCTTTGGAGGAGGCTTAAAATTGAGTGAGGAACAGCCAAACTCTTCTACCAGTGTGAGGTTGTGAAAGACAGGTTTAATGTCATGGCAAGATTGAGCACAGCAACAAGACACAAGGTAATTACACTGCATCAGCAAGGTCTCTCCCAGAAAAAGATTACAAACCAGACTGGGGTTTCAAGACGTGCTGTTCAAGCTCTTTTGAAGAAGCACAAAGAAAGGGGCAACGTTGAGGATCACAGTGGTCGGTGGTCGGCCAAGGAAGCAGATGAAAGACACATCAAGCTTATTACCCTTCGAATTCGGAAGATGTCCAGCAGTGCCATCAGCTCAGAACTGGCAGAAACCAGTGGGACCCAGGTTCACCCATCTACTGTCTGGAGAAGTCTGGCCAGAAGTGGTCTACATGGAAGAGTTGCAGCCAAAAAGCCATACCTCCGATGTGGGAACAAGGCCAAGCGACGCAAGTATGCACAAAAACAAAGGAACTGGGGTGCAGGAAAATGGCAGCAGGTGCTCTGGACTGATAAGTCAAAACTTGAAATATTTGGCTGTAGCAGAAGGCAGTTTGTTTGTCAAAGGGCTGGAGAGCGGTACAATAATGAGTGTCTGCAGGCAACAGTGAAGCATGGTGGAGGTTCCTTGAACGTTTGGGGTTCCATTTCTGCAAATGGAGTTGGAGATTTAGTGTACCTAGAAGAATTGCTGCTGTTTTGAAGGCAAAGGGTGGTCACACCAAATACTGATTTGATTTAGATTCCTCTTTTGTTCATTCACTGCATTTTGTTCATTTATGAAAATAAATGTTCAACACTTCCATTTTTGAAAGCATTCTTTGTTTACAGCATTTTTTCACACCTGCCTAAAACTTTTGCACAGTACTTTATATATATACATACATGCATGCACATATATACATTACACAAGGGGCAGTCGTTTATAATTCTATTGTAATATTAAATATAAAATTGTTGCTATTTTGTAATAAACAGCTGCCTAACGATTTCTGTGGTTTTAAAAAAAAAATGAGTGTGGAGTGAATTAAACTGAAAATATCTTGGTGTCAGGTGACCGAGCGGGAGCTGAAGTCTGGCGGGACAAATGTGCAGGTGACGGAGAAGAATAAAAAGGAATATATCGAGCGGATGGTGAAGTGGAGGGTGGAGCGTGGTGTCGTCCAGCAGACGCAAGCTCTTGTCCGGGGCTTTTATGAAGTAAACATGCTTCTCATCTAATTTACTCTCTGCCCGTTTATTGTTAAGTACTGTCCAAGTGGCCTTTGTTTAACCTTTGACCTCTGTATGTGTGTGTGTGTGTGTGTGCTTATGTAGGTGGTGGACTCCCGTCTGGTGTCTGTGTTTGATGCCAGAGAGCTGGAGCTGGTTATTGCAGGAACAGCAGAGATTGATTTAAACGACTGGAGGAACAACACAGAGTACAGAGGAGGTGAGAGGACATGCTTACACTACATACACACCAATGCAGAAATACAACATAAATACATTTGATATTGTGGCCATGCTAATAAAATCAATATGTTGAAAGATACAAATATATTCTTTTTCAAGAGCTTGAATTAATTATATTTTCTATGTTTCCATCATATAATTCCCTACATTTAAGTGAATGAATAAGTGGGTCAGTGATTTTCAGTGCTGTCAGAGATGCTTTTATGGGGGGAAAAAAAAAAAAGTGGAAAATTCTAGTTGTTGTGTATTTGAACTCTGTCTTCGTTGTCGTTAGGTTATCATGATGGGCATATTGTGATCCGGTGGTTCTGGGGTGCGGTGGAGCGCTTTAATAATGAACAGAGACTGCGTCTGCTGCAGTTTGTGACGGGCACCTCCAGTGTGCCATACGAGGGCTTCACCGCGCTGCGCGGGAGCAACGGCCTGCGACGCTTCTGCATTGAGAAATGGGGCAAAATCACATCGCTCCCGAGGTACAGTGATGCACTTTCATCTTTCACAACTTTGGTATGGGAAATGTTTAACATGAATTCAGAGAATAGCAGTAATGAAAGATACAGGTCCTCTGAGCAACACAAGCATTAGATTGCTCTACAATTTTTTTTTCCAAACTCCTTCTGCAATATTAAATTCAACAGTGATTGAAAATTATTTTACTTGAACTTTTTTTTTTTTTTTTTTCATTTCTTGAAATAAGATGTGAAAAATGTAATTTATAGTCATGACAGTATTCAAATAGACAGTAAGTGTTGTTGTCATCAATGTTAAAAACATGACCAGACCTGAAAGCAGATTGGTCTTGACATGAGACTGTCAGTCAGGCTGCTGATGTGTCGTGTCTGGTTTCTCAGGGCGCACACATGCTTTAACCGTCTGGATCTTCCGCCGTATCCATCCTACACCATGTTGTACGAGAAACTACTGATCGCCGTGGAAGAGACCAGCACTTTTGGCCTTGAGTGAGGACTCCATAAAACACCTTCCTCCTGGTGACCTTTCCATGAACACAGTATGTAATTATCTACTTGCGTGGATCGTGTCCTGTGTCCGTTTCTTTGGTTTGTTCAGGACACCACTGCATGCATCAGTCACGTCCGCGGGTGGACAGTGTGTAACGGGTATGCAATAGTGAAAGAGAAGCCTTCAACCTGCTTTAACACTCAGGGCCTCGACCTCCACTGGAGTCGCTCTCAGTTCACACATCATCATTTCACCACACACCGTCACGGCCAGCATCCTTTTTGTTGGTGCATTTTCACATTAACAAGAATTGTAAAGTTCAAACCAAATATGCTCATGGATCGAGATGCCGTAATTACTGTAAATGTGTGCACTAGTTCACATGATCTCACTGAAAACGGCATCGTCACAGGAAGTGACGTCACTTCGCAGGAGTCAAAGGGGGAAATGGCAAACCTGAGCCTTGATTTGACACTTTTGATTTATTCATTTTGTACTGATCTGTATATTTAAATATTAAAATCATTAAGGCATCAGACATGTTTAAGGATGTTTAAGGCTTCATGCTGTCTTGTCTGTAATGTTTGAATGAATTTCCAGCAATGACATACGATTGCTTTTAATAACCCAACACTAAAAGCGAAACACAACACATCCAATCAGAATATATTTAATGCTTATTATACAGCTGTGTGGAGAGGTATTTTAAACCAATGAAGACTGCACTGTGGGGGAGCCATCCTGCATAACAAAACATTAAAACAAAGGACTGAAGAAAATGTCTTGTTACTTCCAGATAAGACACTGTGTAAAAGTGCATTCTTGGTAACAGTGATTTATAGTGATCTGAGCCAAAGGAGCAACAACCATTGGTAATACGACGTGGGCCTGTACTTTATGTAAATGAGTAATGCCGTGAACTGCCAATGGGAAGGAAGGCATCTCAGAAGTAAATGCTCACAATGAGCAGTGTCATGTGATTCAGTGTGCACTACTGCAGTTAGTATGAACCGTTTCCTTCAGAATGTTCATTTTTAGTATTAAAGTGCCCCTATTATGGGTTATGAAAGGTTCATATTTTAATTTTGGGAGACCCAAACAAAAGGTTAACATGCATGCAAGGTTAAAAAAAAACTTATTTTCTTAAAATATGTATTTATTTTTACCTTATTTGTTCAACAACTCCCAAACGATTTGTTGAACGATTCAATTTTTCAAACCCCTCTAGTGATTGGTCAGTTTCATTTAAAGCAGTGTTGTGTGCTTTTACTTCTCCTAAAGAGGCATCTAGTGGTAAAGAATGAATTTGCTTTTTCATTCAGACCAACACGAAAAGACCAACAATTGGACGGGCTAATGTTTCATTTTGACATCAACATGAAACGGCTTGGGACTCGTTTCAATGATTCCGAGTCGACTCTTACTTTTGAGAGACAGTAACTTTATACTCTATGCACTTTCAGATTTAAAACTTTCCAGGATGTTTGCATTCACATACATGAAAGATAATTGTCAAAAAACCATAATAGGACTTTAAAGGCACTTTAAAATGGAATGATACTTTGTTTTTATTTATTCTATTTTTATGTATTTATTTCAATTTCTAGATTTAGATCATTGGTGTTACTGTCTGTGCTCCCATTGGCAGTTGCCGCATCACTGTTGTTGCTCATTTGGATACATTTAAAATGTTTGTCTAAACTATGTCACATCACCATCTCCCACTGTCACTTAAAGTTAACTTAAAATTTTCTGATGCCATAACATGTGCTCGCTTTCCCTAATGTTTATGAAATGTTTTTGTTTTTCTATTTATATGATGTCTTTTTATGACTTAAATCGGTGAGGGGATTGAAAGATATGACAGACCAAATAGTAAAAATTGTGCACCACACATCATGTTCTTCAGAGCGTTTCAGCTGTTTGTGAATTTGAAGAGCAGTGAGTCATTTATTTATTTGAAAAGGAAATTGGTTTAAATGTCAGGGCACGTTTCTTTGAAATGTCAAAGTTGTTCGTTCTGTGGTTGGTTTTATTGACGACTAGATTGGATTACTGTGCTGAAGTTTTGATTATTGTTCATGTTTACATTTTAAGATGATGTGAATGTGTGTATTATACATTAAGATGGTCATACATTGACATGATGCCATTTGGAGGTGCATGTGTTTCTGTCTAATCCACACTTGATGAGTCAGTCTTTTACTAATGTCTCCTGATATTTTCTAAATGGGAACGTTCACCCAAATAAATGCATTGTTTGAATATGCAGAAGAATGGGAAAGTCATACACATTAAATTATGTTTTCCTGAAATTTTCATTTTTGGGTGAACTTTCCTTTTAATGTGGTGGTGATGGAGAACAAGCAATCGTGTCTGAAATGTACTTCTGCTAAAAACAATTGCAGCTCAAAATGAACAACACTCAGCTTAAGATATTAGGAATGTAGAAAGTGAGTTTGTATTATTTATCCCAATTAAGAAATTATAAAATGTCTGTATATCACATGTGTACATACTTGCTTGAACAGTCACTGTAAAATCTAAATTTTAAAATGTGATGAATCAATTCAACAGCCAACAATTCATCTTTTTTTAAAAACATCTCTTCATACTTACTATTTGCATAATGTTAGTTTTCTCAAATGTATATTACTATGCATATTTGGTTGGAATTGTAAGAAATGCTACTCTTTGGCGCTTGTGGAGGACGTTTCTTCATTTATCAAGACGCTCGCAGCCATTTGACGGTGTGGGAGAAATAACGAGAAGGTTCTGGAACATACTGCCTCTCTATAAACGTGGCATTCTGGGAAATGCAGAAGGATTTGGCTCCTGCTTCCACCTCGGACACATACACTAGCCTGCTTATGTCCTTTTTACACTTTAATCTATGTGTATGGAAGAGAATAAGAACGGGAAATGTACAAATGTTTTGAATTGTATATTGAGGTCACTTATAGCGCCTCTCTCAGGCTGAGCTCTGTAACTACAGCATAACACTGTTAACGAATGTCAATAAACAATCACTTTCTAATGCAGAGGCTGACTCTTGATCCGTCAGATGTGGTCGTTTATATGTTATGAGATATGGATAGTAGTTGTAGAAAACTTAGTACAGTATTTGGTAAAGTAATTTGTTTATATTACTATAATTGTTATATTACCACAGAAACTATAGAATTACCGCAACAAATTAATTCAAGTACTGACAAACACTATAGTTAATAAAACTCATTTAAAAATTATTCAAAAACACCATAGTACTTACTATAAATTAGTATATATTTTTTTATTTGTTTTGTTTATTTAATGCATCTCATGAATACTGCACGTTGAAGAGGAAATCATTAAAATTATGGTGTTTTAGCAAATGTTATGCAATTTCTTTCCCTCGTCCCTCAATTTACCCAATTTAGTATCTTCACAGTCTCCCTTCTCGTATTTCTTGTTATTCCTGTAATATTCAAGAAAACCTCAAGTCATCTGAAATGCGCCAAAACAAGCAAGCACATCTCTCTACAACCGTATAATCAGCAAAAAATAAATAAATAAAAAAAATATTAAAAACTTGATGCCATTTAATGAAGGATTTATACATTGCAATGGTTAAAATACTGTGATGTAATATGAAATATTGCAAAATCAGATGAAAACAGATTGGAGGAAGTATTTATATGCATGGATGTTTTGGCAGATGGAAGTGAAGACAGATGGTCCCCAGAGCTCTGTGGAATATGAGGATATTTCTGGAGCAGGAGCGGGTGGTTTTGGGGGATAACAGTGGGATTTTTGAAGGGCTTGAAGGAGGAAAGTTTGAGACATGAAGCCCCAACTCAGTCTGGAACCAATGTTTAATCAGATTCAAAACAGATTCAGAGAGAACTGAAGAGTAAAATGCTAGCGTAGTGCTCACTGCACTACTGTTTCACATATTATCTCTAAAATCATTGTGTGCATAATCAGTATGCATTATGCACACAGTGGGACTCGTTTCAATGATTCAATGAGAGGAGATGTGGATCAGAGAGAGAGAGAGAGAGAGTCTGAGGAAGCTACAGGCCTTGTGGCTAAACTGGGTCACTTTGTTTCTGTGGATGATGTCTGCTCCCTCCTGTGAATATAGATTTATGATACTTAAGAGTTATTATGAACTGAGCATGGCTTGTCAAATTAAAGAAGATGACACATGTGCAGAGGGAAATATTTTAGCACATGGCTAAAATTATATTTACAGCATGCTTAAAGGAACATCATCATGCAGCTTTATTTCCGGTGAACAAAAAAGAAGAAAAATAAATGATTAGCACAAAATTGTCTGTAAAGCTGTTTACTCATAAAGACTCAGAATGCACTTGTTTTCTGCATCTTTCATTAAATTAAATCATCTGATTTATTTATTTATTGAGAAATGATTCAAATTTCTAGGGTTTATGAATAATAATCTTTTACTGACACCTACTGGTAAAGTTTAGTAGCTACAATGATACAAGACCAGTCACAATGGCAATGCAGATGATCCAAAGATCCCAGTGTTAGCACTACAAGCTGTATTGAATTGTCATATTGTAGTTTTCATGTTTCATACATTGGAAAGTGGAACAGATTGATGTTATTATCGTTTGACTTATTTTATATGACCCTGCTTCAACATTGTTATTATCAGATCTGCTTAAAACGATTAACGACTATTGTATTTATTTAATTTAGTAGGAGTGTTTATCATTTTATGCATGTGTGTGTGTATATATAGACATGCTTGATATAAAGATGATAAAACATGAAATTACAGTGTATGATTTTCACATCATGCATCTTGAACGAAACACATAAAACAGAAATAAAGTACTAACATCATTTTTTTTCCAAGCTGCTCCAAAATAAAGTGCTTCATATGCTTCCATACATGCAGTAAAGTAGACAAATATATGTGAATGCCATCATCACATTAGTTAAAAAAAACAGGCTGTCCATCTATAAACTGTCCAAGGCTCCTCTTGTATTTGTTGTCTGTTTAACACTGATGAAATGTTTCTGAGTAAAGTTACTCTTCAGATTCTGTCTTGCTGAAAACCTCGATGATCTCACCTTCCCTCAGCTTCAGAAACACTTGCTGGAGGTGCCATCTAGTGACAAAAAGAGGTTAAGATGAATTTATAAATGTAACACAAAAATGTGTGTGTGTGTTTATTTATTAAAAAGGTGAAATCTTGGTACCTGTTCATGAGAGCGTCTCTTGTGGAAGTTGTGTAGAGATAACCTCCAGTCTTTGACCCGGTAACTGGGATCTTCAGCTGAAATTCATATATATGATGATTAATATATCTCAGACCAGTAGTAAAGCGGCTATTTCTGATGTGCTTCCTGGAGGCAGGTTTATGGTGATGCTGACCCGAGCGCTGCTGTGGTCAATGCGGTTGTGTCGGTCAGATAAATGGATGTTGTGTATCTTCAGAGGAGGAGCACCCAGACTGGCCATGGCGGTGGAATTATTGTTCAGCTTTTCAAGGGCAAGTTGGTAATGCTCCGATTTTGCAAAATTTTCTGAAAGAAATGGAACAAAAATCACACAATGTTTACCAGCTAACAGAAGCTTTAATTAGTCCTGACTTACTCTGCATGAGGTAATACATCATAGCACATCCGCCGCCGGTCACTACTGTCACGAATATGGTCATCTGCTGCAGGAGGTTAGTGGAGCGGCTCATCCTTGCTTCAGATGGAGCAAATATCTTTTGGCTGGAGGAAAACTCTACGAAAGGGCAATAATAATAATAAAAAAGATCTAATAATATAAACTGAATATTCTAAGTAAATTTATACAAGTATATTTTCCCCATGACCTTAACAACCTTTTGATCTAAAGGCTTCAGATTCATTGGCATAAATTGTGCACAAAAGCCTCTAAGTGCCGTCTGAAATTTTTTAGAAGAAAATTTCAGATGGCACTTAGAGACTTTTGCATCTGAACTCTTCATATATATATATATATATATATATATATATATATATCTCACACACCCCATGCATATGGTACTCAAACGTCCTTGAAAGACATTACTACCATGGGACATTCTCTGATAAAACTATGTACAAAATGTGTGGTAATAGACATGTGGTACAATGTGGTACATTTAATTAACAAATATATATTTTAAAAATCTATTTATATTACAACATACTGCACTCGTCTTAAAGATTACTACTGTAGCAAGATTTAGGAGTTATTGTCAAAATGTCCCTAACCTCACAGAATTGAGCCCTAATTCATTCGTGCATCGACGTCAAGGTCAGTTAATAATAATAACTCACCGTCACATCTATTATTTATTTGATAAGCAAAGGGACTTTGCTATAAAACACTACAAGCAGCGCGCCATGGAAGCGGCCATGTTTGTTTTCATTTGAAAAACTTTATTCAAACATCGACGAGTTTAATCTGAAGAAACACATTGTAGACATTCGGTCTGCGATTTATTATAATACAAACGATAAAAATGTTGATGCAAAGTATTAATGTAAAGTTAAGGACTCCTGAATTTATCGTCTGTAACTATATCTGTCAACAACAGAAACACGTGCGACTGGAGCGCGTGACGTCAGACGCACACGGGTTACGAAAAAAGAGTTACGAAAGTTCTTTCCAGTCGCATCGGCTAATGTCATTCATCCCTCGTATTTTCCTGCAGATGCTTTAGAGATCCACACCGAAGGCTCTTTGCGTACATTCAGAGGTGAGGAGATTTATGTCTCGCGCTTGTGCTTATGCGTAGAAAAGAATGGGCATTATTCGTTGTGTAATCTCTCATTTGCCCTGTTTTTACGCATTCTATTAACCACGATGCAGATGCATTTAGTTAAAATGAGACGAGTATTAAAACATAGTATTAAAGGGGAAACAGACATGCATTGTGAGTATTTTGCTAGCCTTTTTATAAAGTATTATTTTTGGTTTGTCAGTTGATCACAAGCCATACATAACCAACTCCTGTTTCTGTTCCTGTTCCTGCTGTTTATATTCGTTAACTTCCATGAATATTTCATCGATGTATAGATACTTTACATACAGTAGCCAACATCTGAAGTGAATCTGATCAAAACCTTTCATCAAAGGTGTCCTAAAAACCAAAATGTGTTCTTATTTTAGGACAACTTTTTTGATCCACTTCAGATGTTGACTGCTACAGTATATTTAATTTAATTATTTATTTGCTTTGTGTGTGTGATTTTTTTTTTTCATTCATTGTCATGTGAAAATAAATACAATCATAAGCATAATTAAAAATGTTCACATGGGTGTTTAAATGTATCATTTGTAAATTCCAGATATAAATTATTGCCTTCAATTCTGCTGTTATTACCATCATGATAGGCACATGTTTGATGTTTATATTGAATCAAATAATCATTTTATGTTTTTTTAAAAAGATGTAGTTTTAAAATGAATAAATTAGTAATTATTTGCTGTTCTGAAGAGGAGTAACTGCACAAATAAAGAATGCTAAACCACTTTTGCAAATGTTTTTTGCAATACTTTTACAATATTCAGAGACAGCACTTTAGTTGTCCAAATCAAATATCAATTAGCCTAATTTTAAAATAAAAAAATAGTCTTTTTTTTTTTTTTATTAAGTGTGACTCTAGTTGCAGCTCAAACAAGCCTTTATCAGACAGACACACATGCAGTCACACCAAGAATTTCAGTTCCTCTGCAAACTTCTCAAACCAGTTTCTCAGAAAAGTGCTGCTCTGTCATGATAGTGTCTTTGTATTGACTTGTTTTAACATCATCCTTATGGGCAAAGACAGTGTAGTTGTGGATCAATCCACTCCATGCATGTTTTAAACTTTTCCCTAGCTGTTTCATTTACATTATACAGCTTTTAAATCGAATTCAGAATAATTTTCTGCTTGTGCGTGTCGTGTTTCTGCAGGAATAATGCTGGGATCAGTGGTTGTAGGAATAGGCATTGCAGGATGTGTGAGAATGAGAGATTTGCTTGCTCCTCTGCCGTCCAGCGCTGCTGAGAAGTTCAGCATCAAAGGCTTTGTTTCCAGGTCAGAGCTTCGTCCACTCATTCATACAAACACCTGATTTATTTGACTAATTACTAAGTACATACATTACATGTTGGTTTATTATGACTTCACAGAAAATAAGTTATTAAATATTTGGTGGAATAACCCTCTCATTTTCTGAAGAGAAAAAAAAGCTCTAAATGAAAATATTTTTATTCGAAATATGGAAGGATTTTTGTCAGACCTTTATAGAATAAAACAAACCCATACCTACTAAATCCAGGGTATATATTAATTTGTTATAATATTTCACAATATTCTGATAAAAAAAGAAAGAAAAAAAAGGATTTAAGGACTTTTATATAATCTATGATGCCCAGTATTAATAAGTGTATTTAAGTTAAATGATATGTTTTTAATTTAATTATTTTTATATATTGTAATTCATTACCTGCAATGTGATGCGTTTAGTTAAAGTGACACATATGAAGATAAATCAGCAGCAAAACGGGAAAGCTTGTTAATCTGAATGTGAGAACTTGTCATATAAATATTTGTATCTGTGAGTTGAAATTTACACTCACAGATTTGATCTGAAAAGCTGAATCTTTCAATTTGCACACACAGACAATAATCACAACACCCATGTTTTGGATTCAATGTTGCAAATTAATAGTTACAAATGTGTAAAATGACATTCACATAAAGAAAATGACATACACAAATGTGTACAACATTTTTACTCTTTGTACAGCGAAACTGAAGGAAAGTGCAATGTTTGCACTTAATACTTCTCAGATCTGGCAGTACAACTTCAAATCCATCCGCTTTGACTTTTACTACCCCTTTTGCGGTATTCCCATTGCAAAACTCACATGTGCACTTGTAAATGCGAGAGAGCAGATCTCGGGGTGGGGCTGGGGTGCGAATGCATACATTTTATTGGTTCGATGTCTGACTAATGAACAACGCCAGCCATCGCCACTTGCAGTGCAGAAAGAAACATGTTTTTTTTACGCATATGTATCAGTTATTTGTAAAACACTGCAAACTGTTTTCATTGAAAATATCTTTAGCTTTTACAGGATTTTAAGACACTGCATTTGTGTCATTGTGGTATATCTTTTAGACAGAGCTGTGAGTGTAAATTTCAACTTACAAATACAAATATTTATATGACAAGTTCTCACATTCAGATCAACAAGCTCTCAAGTTTTTCTACTGATTTACCTTCAAAGACACTTTTGGTTATTTAATTAACACGAGTAGTTAATTAGTAGTAGTTAGGGGAAACAGACATAGTAGCGGTATATAATTATATATATATATATATATACATAAATATAAAATATGATTGATGATGATGATGCAAAAATGTAGCTTTGAAATCACAGGAGTAAATTACATTTTAAAATAAATTTAAATAGAAAAGAGTTATTTTAAATTAAATTAAATTTTTGCTGTACTTAGAATCACAAATGCAGGCTTAGTGAGCAGAAGAGACCTCTTTAAAAAAACAGAAATCTTACTGTTCAAAACTTGAAATACTTGAATCTATCTGAAGTTCTGCTGGTGCTTTGTGTTTGTTTAGGAGGACTCTTGAAGATCAGCAGGGTGTGAAGCAGATCTCTATGATGGAGGCGTTGAGCAGAGAAGACATCCATGTTGCTTTCATATGCACGGAAAACATTAACCATGAAGAGCACATCAGGTGACACAGACTTCCTCCTCACACATATTCACTTCTGACTCCTCACACATGACAGAAATGATCATGTTTAAGTGTCTTCCCATGATCTTCTCAATCTCAGGCAGTTTCTGGAGGCAGGGAAGCATGTCTGTGTTGAGTATCCCATGACCCTCAGCTACACGTCTGCAGTGGATCTGTGGGATCTGGCTCAGCAGAAGGGTGAGTTTCTGTCCTCTAGAAAACTTAGTAAATATTAGAAGTTTGTCATTATAAAGCAGTTAAATAACATGGCTCCAGGATGGTTGAATGTTTAACTTCTTTATGGTATCTTCAGGCCTGGTGCTACATGAAGAGCATATCGAACTCTTCACTCCTGACTTCAAACAGCTAAAAAAAGACATCGCTGGGAAAACGCTGGAGGAAGGAACGCTTCACTTCACAGGTGTGACGATATAATAGTATGCAGTTCATCTTTTTTAAAGGCTTCCACTAGGGTTTTGAATGATGATGATTTTTTTTCTTCTCAGGTGGATCCCTGAAGACAAATTTTGGCTTTCCATCTTTCAGCGGTATTGCCAGACTGACGTGGTTGGTTGATCTTTTCGGGGAGCTCACAGTTACTGCAGCATCTCTGGTGGAGGAGAAAGACAACAAATACATGAAGATGACAGCACGCTTACTGACCCAACAGCAGAAGTCAGTACACCCCGGCCACAGACAGCTGTTTTTACATGAATTCTAATCTATATTTTTTTATGAATAGCTGACAAACTTGAGATTTGAGGTTAAAATATAAATGAATATATGCAGTAAATGTATATTTTCAGTCAAACTAATCACTATTTCATCAAGTTTTCCATATAATATATGTGACCCTGGATACATTAGCCTTAAATACATCAAAATTATGAATGTTTTTAATGGCAAAAATTATTAGTAAGTATTCGTAGATATTAAGTAAAGATTTACTTTGTAAATGTTCTACAATAAGTATATCAAAACATAATATAATACGCATTACTAAGAGGTTCATTTGGACAGATGTAAAGATAGTTTTCTCAATATCTAGATTTGTTTTGCACCCTCAGATTCTATTTTTTTAAATATTTGTATTTCGCCCAAATATTGTCCTATCCTAACAAACAATAATAATAATTGTATATACAATTACAATAATAATGTAATTTTGTATATATATTTTTTATTACTATACAATAACATTGCTATGAAAAGTAAGATTTTAAATTAAAATGTAAATGAACATTATATTCTTCTAACCGAAACTGGTCACCATTTTGTTTATTTAAATTTTTTTTTTTTTAAGTTTTCACTTATAAATGAATATGCATTTTTCTTATCTGTCACACAAGTTAATCAGTTCTCTCTGATTCAGATCTCTAACTTGGATTGAAGAGCGGGGTCCAGGACTGGGCAGAGCCAAACACATAGACTTTCGCTTCCAGGACGGCAGCATCACAGAGCTTCCTGCTGGTCAGCGGGAGCCGGTGGGTCTGTTCATGCAGGATCTGGTGCTGTTCGGCCGGAAGCTGCAGGGTGAAGTCTCTGCTGCTGAGCTCCAGGAGGAGAGGAGCAGGATCTTACACTGTCTGCAGCTGGCAGACCGCATCCAGAAGCTCAGTGAAAACACTCAGGCCTGAACCTGAAGCTGTCCACACTACAGGCTCACACCATAACACAGAGAATTGTAGGATATGTTGAGACAGATGACTACAGTGCAAGTTAATACAATTAAATATAGAGATTTATTGTCTTTTGAGTTTTTTTCAACACTGAAAAGTGGTAGCTTGTCACCACTAAGGGAAAAAAATAACACAAAATTGTGACTTTTTATTTCACAATTCTGCATTTATATCTTGAAGTCGGGTGAAAGCCTGAATTGTGAGATAAAAAGATTTGGTACATCTTTGGGTTTTTATCCCATAGTGGAAACCAGCTTTCATAGCTTTTCAGCTCTAAAAAGGACAAAAACTAAAAACAAAACATGAAATTATGGCTTGAAGTTCGTTCTGTTCCTCCCAAAAACAACTAAATTATAATCTCGTTGTCCTTTTTAGACCTTGACAGATATTTTTGTTGAAATATGATTTTTTTTTTTCGGTCTTGAAATTGCAGTGATTAAAAAAAAATCAGTGTAAAATCAAAAGTTTAAAGTTTTGTAAAATTTTAAAAATTTAATTTGAAAATGTAACTAATAGTTAGTAGTAATATCTAGTAGGCTGCATCAGGATATGCAGTAACAGCACATTTCTTTATTGTAACATGTAACTCATTACTCTGGTTATTAACATAACATTTCATTGTTATGTTGCTGACTACTTTTTTTTTTTTTTTTTGTAAATCATCATGTGACTGATACAGTGAGTCTTGTTTTAGTACATCACATCTGCACCAAAGTTCATTACCCATTTCAGACATGAACCTCGAGTGATTTCAGTCATTGGTGTTCATACAGGCTGGAGCGTTGCAACAGTATGTACACTATATATGTTTGGTTTGATATTATGTCATTGAAGTTGAATATAAAGTTGAATATTAAATATAAATATTGAAAAAGTGAAAACTGTGTGTTAAGTTTGAAAACTGGATGATCTCTGTAAGCATTTATACATGCTTTGAGCAAAATCAAAGATTCTCTTATCATTCATACTGCGGTAGAAGTTTTTTTGATCTGATTATCTTTTTTCATATCTCTGTTCTCTCTGGGAAAGCACTGAAAGGAGCATAAATATTCATATTGTCAGAAAAAAATTGAGAGAGGAAGAAATGTTTTATTTCAAATCAATGTGTGGTTTACATTTGTCTCCATGTTTACATATTTGTGTTTTCAGTTAAAAACAATAAAATCTGCTTTCTGGAAGTGCGTTTCAGAAGACTGATATCCTGACTGAACTGTTGCGTCAAGATTTTTTTTTTTTTTTTTTTGCATTATGGTATTTTATTAAGCATGGTCCTAAATCAGCACAATAATGCAGAAACTTTTTTCATATGACCGAACTGTCAGGTATTTTCATTCTCTAAAATTGTGAAGCAAAAATATTTTTCTTAAACTATTTTTCCAGTAACACTACAGTAGTTATCTATAGTATTAAGTATCAGGACCAAGCAATGAACAGTGTTTACTAAGGTGATTAATTAGCTAATTAATGGTCATTTCTACATTTCTACATATTTAAGTTGTATAAATTAATGTATTATGAACAGTGTTTATAATTATGCAAAAAACAAAACAAAAAAACTACTTAATATATGATTATAAATATTAATAATATTCATAAATGCTAATAAATAATTGATTCTAATAATAATATACTAATAAATGCTGTTAAAAGTTCTTGCTTATTGTTAGTTTATGACACCTAATGTAATAATAATGCTGACAAATTGTATTTTTACCATTTATTCGTTCATGTCTCAAATTAATAAAATCCTGCATCCTGTAAAACTTCTTGATCATGTTCAGACATCAAGAGTGAAAGCACAGTTTCAACTTTTATTCACAAAAAATGTCCTTATGTCAGTCAGTTATTTCTCAGAAGTTGTGGTTAGATGATGCCAACACTGTCATGTGCACTGATCCACAGAAATCAATTAACAAACAGATGAGAACACACATTTTGAAAGCGTTTCACACGTACGCAGTAAATTATGCAACTACGCATTAAAATCATCCTTTCTGACTTCTTGTTCCACATTGGACAGTCTTGATTTCTTGTACAAAAACAGCTTAAAATAATTTATAACATTAAATCAAGAAAAGAAAAAAAAAACATTGTTTACTTGAGGAAAAAAAGCAAAACCAGGCGCTTTCAAAGAGTGATTGATTTGGATCTGGATCTGGATGAAAGTCTCTGGAATGTCTGAGAATGGAAGTACTCGTGTGCATCATCATCATGACTCGTGTTAAAATGGACATGTCGCTACACACAGTAATAAATATACAAAAAATAGATAATCAATGCAATAAAGGCAGACATATATTGAAGTCTTAGTTCACAGAACGTCACAACAACTGCATCAATCTGCAGTCAGTGTTTAGTCTTTAACCTTCAACTGTAGGTCAGATCTTTCTGCTGGCTCTTTCATTTTAAGCCAAGGGAAAGAGAAACACATTCCTCCTGGGTGACCATCAGACCTGAGAACAGCAGGGCATTCTGGGATGCTTCTTCAGGAAGTCAAAGCGATGCAGGCTGAAGGTGATTGGGGTCTGTACAGTGGCCATAAGAGCTCACGTGGATTTCTGTCGGTAATGAAGGGTCAGGTCTCCACCGCTCTTCCAGATGAAATGCTTTACAGTCCTGAGGTCCATGTTTGGATCCAAAACCTACAAACAACAGAGCATTAACAAGAGAGTACAAACAAGCTTGTCACTGTGTAACAATGAATTTTGCTTGTTTACCAATTAGGAGCACAATGCAAATTATATGATCCTGTCTGAAACATTCAGTGCAGTTGAGCATTAATAAAAATGAGTATGCAAATTAATGTTAAAGTAGCAGAAAGTCAAATGTAAAGCATTTACTTGAGTGCAAGTTTCTTTTCACACTGTTTACCTAAGGTTAAAGCAACTTTAACCCTGGGTTAATCAATGTTTGAAACTGGTAATCTTATTAAGGGTTACTGGTGTCACAAAAGCTGTGTAAAGTTGCTTAAAAACCTGATCAAAACTAAATAAGTCACCTCATTTAAATTTGTTTCACCATCTGAGAAAAAATAAGACATTGAACAGCAAACAATAAGAACATTGAAGAGATTAGTCTCCGGAACTTTTTCATTTTTTGGGAAGGAGTCTGATAGAAGGGTCTAACCTGATCTAAACACATGAGCTCAATCTTCTCTTCAGCTATCACTGCCACGTCTTCCTCTTTCTCCTGCTCTCCCGGCTTGTCATTGGCTGAAGAGCTGGTGGTCTGTGACTCTGTGTCGAGGTTGATGATCTTCTCGTAGACGTGCTCCATCACTTTCCGCACCTGCAGCATGTCGCTAGCAGACAAACGGTCCCTGAAAACGACAGATTGTGATGAATAATCACCAAAATATTGTTGCACATTTGATTGTACACTTTAAATTACATGTGTGTCATAAAAGCATAGCTCTTATTAACAATAGCTTTTCCATTTTGCCACTTTTAGAAACTTTTTACTTTTTGAGTGTTTTGGCCCCAGATGATGATGAATGAGGTTGGAGGTAGAATGGGATCTTGTTGAATTTTGGCATGTTTTTCTGTAGCAGAAAAGAAAAGCTGTCAATATACAATCACAAACACATGATGGACACATAATGGGATGACTGTGGGATTTGAAACACTCACATCTACAGTGATATCAATAACCCACTGAGGTACGGTTTCATTCAGTAACATGGACTCTGTCTCTCCTCCAGAGTCACGGCACAATAACCTGGAATTGGAAAGAAATGTGGCTAACAATGAAGACAGGATACAGAAAGTCAGATGAGTCTAATGTCTTCATCGGTACTGTCATTCTGACCTAAACAATGTTCTTCCTCCTGCCTCACCAAAGATGACAGGAGTGTGTGGAGGAACCTGGAAGTAGCCATTGCCCTTTTGAATTTGACTCTCCTGTTCACCATTCACTACAGACAAATTCACACAGAAAATGTTCAAGTCAGAAACCAACCGCATATTTCCATGAATCCCTTTAGCTCAGAAACCAGGCTTTTCTTGACAAAAAAATTCCATGCATTCTTTGCTGATAGGAAAATGTGAGTATACAGTGTATTAATAGAAATGTAAAAACATTAATGTATCAATAGAAAATACCTGATTACTAAAAATCTTATTTAAAAAATTACAGTAGAATTATTAGAATAACTGAATTGCTGCATGAGAAGTTGACAGCTGACTATGCTTTAAACAAAGCTTTAAATAAGAAAAAGCTCTGAAACCAATAAAAAAAATTACTGTATGCATTCATGTGTATTAGGCAATCCTAGAATGCATTGCAAAACAAATTCTAAGTTTAACTATAATAGCAGACTAGAGTCAAAGAAAATCTGGTTTACTACTAAAACAAATAAAAAAATCTACCATGGTTGAGTTCGCTTTCCTCCTCTTCCATTGGGTTTATATGAGTTCTGGGCCAAAACTCTAACAGTGCCTGGAGGAGCAGCCCACCCAGATTCACTGAAACACACAAATAAACACAAAGAAGTGTTGTTACATAATTCACTGTTGAACTAATATTATAATGTCAGAATATGAATGATAAACAAACGGGCATACACACACTTCAAAAATCCTGTTGTTTATCTCTATCATCATCTTATTTTCTAAATGTTCTAAATGTCCTCACTTTAAGAAGACAGTAGTAAAAGAAAAAGCTAAATCAAATGTATTTCTAGCTTGATTTAAAATGGATGCGTGTAATTTCAGCACTGCTAGTGGCACCAATTCACTTCAAATAAGTTACTCAAAAAAGACGATAATCAGCAAACATGTAGTCTCTCCCTATTTTTGTTTTGTTTCAAGAATGTGAGTTTTTGCAGCATAAATATTAAACAACAATGAAGTCATTACACTTTGGATCAGAGCCATCTGGGCTTGTGAAACCAGCATCTTTAGCTGCCACCCACGCCGCAAAACAATCACTTTCATCCAGCGTGATGGTCAACATCTAAAAAACAGCAAGAACACAATTAACATTTATTATCTTTCATCTTCATCATCATTATTAATTGAAAAACAGGATGCTAATACTCACCCCTGTTTTGAGATCAACAGAAAACCAGTTCGGCACATAGACCATCTTGTACCTCTTTTTAATTTCTTCATCAAAGTCCACTTTACCCAGGTCTTCCCCCTTACATGCCTACAAAACACAGAGCGGGATTACATAACATTTGGACTAGAGACGCCACAAATGCTTCTCATGATCTGCTCTTACCTTGAGGACATCCCAGAATGCAACACTGTTATTGGAGTCTTTAGTGAGTATGTGCCTCTTGTCATTGAGAATATGACACTGAACAATGCTGGTGCCTCCTGAAATTAAATTCAAACTCTCAGTCAAAGATTAAACCAGTTTAACACACTTTGATCAAGCAAGATTAGAAAGTCATTTAACAGGTCCAAAGTAACAAGTTACATATATATTTCGCTCATGGCTCATTCAGAAATATAACCAGCAATCTTACGGTTACCATCCCTGATGGTTTTAACCAATATGCAACATAAATATTAAACACTCAGGTATGACACTCAGGTACCTGCTTTAATACACAAGGATGGTCTTTTACCTTTGATGACCTGCTCTGGCTGTGTACACAGTGGAGTTAATGGGGCACTACAGTCGTTGTCATATTCTCCAGATGCTCTGAAGTTATGCATGCCCTTTAGAGACTGACAATGACAAATAAATAAATACAGATAGATATAGCTGAAGGAACACTTCAATTTTGTTTTAAATTGATGCACTTCAATTCAGTTGCAGATTCACGCTACCATTCTTTTTAAAGTATCTTATGTTCACCAAGGCTGCATTTATTTGATTAAAAAGAAGTTATATTTTGAAATCCATTTAAAACTACTTTTTTTCTGTTTGAATATATTTAAAAATGTAATTCACTTCTGTGATGCAAAGTTACATTTTCAGCATCGGTGGATATTCCTTTTGAAATCATTCTAACATGCTGATTTGCTGCTCAAGAAACATTTCTTTTAGTTATCAATGTTGAAAACAGTAGTGCTGCTTCATATTTTTGTGGAAATATTTGTATAATAAATGATTCATAATACATTTTTTGCCTGACATTTTTGATCAATTTAATGCATCCTTGTAAAATAAAAGTGTTCATTTCTTCCAAAAGAAAAAAAAAATCTTACTGACCCCAAACTTTTAAACAATAGTGTATTATTATATCATGTATATTTTAATGTGACAGTTCACCAAAATTGTTATGATTGCTCCAAATAAATAAAAGAACTTGCAACTTGCAATATGTAAAGAAAGAGGGAAACTTTTTAAAATACTTTTATGGTACTTTTTAGTCCTGTTTAGAGCAGTCACTGTCCTCATTCACTATACTGTGTATATGACAATTTGTGCTCAATAGCAAAAAACAAACAAACACATAATTATTGAATGTTTTGGCTAAACTATCACTTTAAGAATATGAATCGCTGAAATGTAACTCACCCATTTGTTAACAAATGATTTAGTTGTGGACACCCAAATAGCTTGAGGAGGATCAGCTGATCTGTCCAGTTCCATCTGGAAAGAGAAAACATCAGATTCAATGTAAGAGCAGTTTTCATAAAATATAGAATTTGATGATGACTTCAATACTATTTTCAAACACCAAGCAGCTCAAGCTCACCTTCAAGACGGGAGCTTTCTCCTCACATATGAGCACACGTAAGTCAGGGTTACGCAGATCCGTGCAGTATATTTTACGGTCACGTCCACCGGAGTAGATGTGCGTGAAGGCCTCATTCACCTGCAGCGCCCATACACCCTCATCGTGGACCCGGTATGTGGCGATACATCGCTGCTGACCAAGAGACCACAAGCGTATCGTACCGTCTGAGCTACCAGAGAGACACTAGACAGAGAAACAAGAAAGGTTTAACGTGTACCTGATGGAAAACCTTATCAAAGTCTATGCTTGTGTGACTATGGCTGTGTTTAGACAGGCAGAAAAAGTCATATATTGTCATATCTGATGAAATTCTGTTCATTTTTTTAGTCTGAAAAGCAAAAAAAGATAAAATAGCTAATGTTTACAAACCTCATATTAAAATGAGATATTTTGGAATGTGATCACATGTGAAAAAAAGTGCAATTACTTCTGGAGCTGCGTTAAAATCCTACCTGAGTGCCGTCTCTGTTTAACAATAATGATTTGACATTGTCAGCGTGGCCTTTCAGCTTCATTAGTTTAGCACATGTTCGTGGATCCCAGACCCTCAAGACCTGACCAAAAAAAAAAAAAACATTACCATTAACGAAAACTTTTTTATTTGAACCTGCAGCTGAAGTGACAATTTTACTTCCTTGAATCATGAAACCATACAAATTTCCATGCTTGAAAAATGAAAAGAAAAAACTGAGACTAACCTTCTCGGTAGATCCTGAGATGATCACAGTTCCTGTCTGATTCATGGCCAGACTGTAGATGGAGTCCTTGTTTCCACTCAGTGAGGAAGCTGTCACAGAAATGATGGATGCAATCAGGGTTATTGGAGTTAACTAGAAAAAACAACTACTAACATTCTGAAATAACTAGTGAAATAAAATATACAACTTCTCATTTTCTTTCAGTTTAACTTGGTATACTGAAATAACTAAAACTACAATAAATTAAAAATTTATAAAAACTATATAGACATAAAAATGAACTAATAAAAAGCTCAAAAAGACAACAAAATAACTAAAATTTAACTACACCTAAAAACAAATTGCAACTTAACACTGGATGCAGTACTGCATTCACTTCGGAAAGAATTTGTTTTCACAATCTGCTTAATTGAATGCTTCAGCCCTAACTCGATGACTCAGAAAGAAGATGAATGATTAGGAGAGTTTACTCACTGGTGACTGTATTATTGGAGGCGGTCAGAGCTGTCAGTGTGTTCACATCCCACAGGAAGATCTGTCTGTCTAGTCCGGCTGATGCCACCAGCTCCTTGTCTTTTGCATATGCTAAAGCTTTGACGTAGTCCTGAAGAGTGAATCACAATTGACAAAACATTGACTTAATGTCTCCAAAAAATTGCATACAAAATGGCAAGAACTTTCTCTAAATTTTAAGCTTTAATCTGTTTCTATGCGAATTCCTGGAGTTATTAAATGGACCAAATTGTATGCCAATAGTCAAATGTCTGGCGATGCGAGACTGCCATCAGAATAACTCATTTTCATTAAGATTTTAAACAAAATTTAAGTAACCAACTAAGATAAACATAAGAAATGTACCTTATGTGTCCGTAGCGTGGACATGCAGAACCCTTTGTGTGCATTCCAGACTTTCACGGTGGTGTCAGAGGATGCTGATATCACTACAGAACAGAACAATCCACTCAAACTGGTCTTAAGCACAGAAAATATTTGACAAGATTTGAGCAAGAAGCTTCTGTAAAAGGAATATGAGGTGCTTAGACGTACATGTTTTTCCATTACAACAGAGGATGATGTCATTCACCCAGTCTGTGTGATGCTCCATTGAAGCAATGTAAGGATCCTGCTGCAATAGAAAACACTTAGTTATACTTATCAGAAACATTTGACCACAGAGAGACAGCATGGGCATAAATTGTTACTTTAAGGGTGATACAAAGTTGCTCAAAGTGGAAAGTGTGGTCGCACAGTAAAAAAAAAACAAGGGATTTAGTGCGTTAATATTCATAAATCATGCAAAATGCAGGTTGTACTTTGTGTTGATTGACGCTCCATATCCTGACGATGGAATCTCGGCCAGCTGTGAAGAGTCTGTTTAAAGCAGGATCCAGCTGAAGAGCGTTCACACCATTACGATTGTACTTCTCCACCTCATCTCGAATCACATAGGAAACCTTTAAACACATTAGTAATACTAACTAGTTTATTAAATATCAAAAACTACCTACATTCTACCAAACAAACTAACTACTGTCTACCTATTTACTATAGATTCATAAAAAATAATATCATATTAGATTAGATTAGTGTCTTGTGAATCTAACATTAAGTGATTAACAATTGATTCTGATGCTGTACGTGTCTGTATACACAGACATTATATTTTTAATCTAATGAATCTAATCAATGTGCAGACAATTGTACTAAAAGAACAAATTTAAATGCCTGGATATAAACCTGCACAGTGGTTTAAAAAGTATTTGGATACATTTAAAAATGAACTGAATGCCGCTGCATTACATATCATCACTGCATTATGGTAACACCACAGTACTTCTTGTAAGGGTGAAGATGTTTCGTTTTGTAAATATTATGGGCGCTATATTTGGCGACACTTTCCTGAAACAAGTAAACTTATTATAAATTCACGAATACATAGATTTAAAGTTACCTAACATTATCTGTAAAATATTACCTGGACTTTTCTCCGTCCAGCAGCGTTCTGTCTGTGATGGGTCGCCATCTTACATGTTGACAATCAGTGAATGCGTCACTTCCTGACGAAAGCTGGAATATGAAATCTTCTGTCACAAGAGGTCACCGTTGAGTACATTTGCGCGCTTGTAGATTTTTTTTTATTTGCTATAATTGTAACAAATATTATATGATTATAGCCTACTGTATAAACACTGTAGGCCTACTATGGTTTGGGTTTTTATAAAATATTATTTTAATTTTAATTTTTTTTTACAGTCTATGGTTGAGAGCAGCTAACAAATGAGGCCAGGCCAGCACTTGCAGAATATAGCAACAGGCAACAACAACTTTTGATGAAAGTGTGGATAAGGGGTAAGCTATGTTATGTAAGTTTATGTATTAAACTTAAATACTGTCATGCCTTTAAAAACATCAATTTGCCATTGAAAGCTTGAAGCTTATGTGTATTTAAACAAGTTATATACTCTGTTTACATGTTGTTTTTTCAAATGTAAAGCTAACATGCACATAAACACACTCACTTTATAGAGATTTTTAACTACTCGTAAAGTATTCACACATCTCTTACACATAGATATTATGTATGTATTGTGTATATGCGTAAAAAAAAGAAGAAAATCCAAAAGGGTAATTTACTCAGCTTTATTCAGAATTGACATCATCAGACAATTTAACAAAACCTGTAATCCAACAATATGCCAATATTCGTATTTATAATCATGAGCAAAATAAAATAAAAATATTTGGATATGTATCTGCAACAAGTGCCTTCATACTAAATGATTAACAATTAGGAAATCATGGTATGTTTTCATCTCTGCAAAACAATTAATTAAACATTTCCCACTAGCTTTAACAGTCACATGTCTGTCTCTCTATTTTTTGATAACAGTGATCAACACAGTAAATAAAAAGCTCAGCAGCCTTCAAAACAAAATAAAATAGTATTCATATAAACTCTGCCACAAACAAATCTCCTACACAAAACAATATGCTGCATCAACCTGTTCAGAATCATTAATGTGTGAAACAAGATATCAATATATTTTCTAAAAACAAGGAGCTGACAGAGTGCCATTTGTTTACTTTTCCATTATATGTATTTATCCAAACTCTCCAGAGCTTCCTTTTTTGTGTATTGTTTCCATTCATCTGGAATCTCACCGTTTCCCTGGAATGTCATTCCGTAGTGCATTTCCAGATCTTTCTGGAATCTGCATACAAACCACTTCCAGTACGGCAGCTCAGAGTGATCGGGTGTGATGCTCCAGTCAGCATATTCAGGACCTCCTCTTCTGTATTTTTTCCAAGGGACACTATAATCTGAGGAATTAGGGTAAAAGGATCGATCACTCGCTACTGCTGTTGTACAAATTTCATTAGACAGGTTTGTTGTTCTATTGTAATACCATCCACTCAGTCCAATATTGCGGTGAAAAGGAACACAGTGATCTCCAGGATGTCCTTCCATTGTATTGGTACAGATGGCTTTACAGAAAGGACACTGAACCCAACAGCACTGACAGAAGTGCTCAATCAACATCTCGTCTGGTCTTTTCCTGCAGTTTTCCAATTTTATGTCATTAATGCTTGTAAAACTGTCCTGTAGCATTGTCATCATATCCTTCAGACTGCCACTTAACACATTCTCAAGAAAATCCAAGTCTTTAATTTCACTAAGGTTACCACATGAGTTCTCTGCCAATTCATCTGTCAGAGCTATAGTAAAGCATCTAAACCACATGTTGCCGTCTCCTCTCTGGTTGTTTGCCTCCACTGTAGCTGCTTTGACAGCATTACTTATAATCTGCTCTTTTTGTTTTAGATTTCCTTTGAAAATATTTAGAATCATTTTGTTTTGTTTGGTGAAATAGCTTTTCACTTCATTCTTTATAAATTGTTTAAAGTGTCTTCTTGGATCACGAATGTATTCCATGTACTGCCAAAAATCCTCCTTTTTTGCAAGAGATCTTAGAATGTGTTTCTCAAGATTTGGTCTGTTTTCACGTAAAGCTTTTATGTCAGACCTCATCTGTGCAGCTAAATCAATAGCAGTTTTGTTGTAAACAGCTTGGAGGATGGATGGCTCAAGTCTGCTGCAGATGAATTCACTCAGTATGGTTGTTGTTGTTGCTCCTCTGTAGTATTTCTCGAAGATGTTCCAATACTGAGCTTTCTGTTTCTGAAGATAAATTCTTGGGTCATTTGCTTCTCTGAATTTTTCGTGGAGCTCAGTAAATCTATCTCTTGCAATCTCACACACATGGAGACTCAGATCTATGGTAAACTCCTTTTTCAATTTGTATTTTTGGCTTGCAGATTGATGTTTCTGTGCTGACTTTTTCACGCAGTCTGTTATTTCCTGAACAAAACTGTCATTGTAACCTCGCGTCCCAACTGGAGACTTCTTCATTATTGTTTCAGTTTCAGAAATAATTTTGTGAGTCAGATCCTTTATTGAGCAATGACATTCAGCATTTAGGTCCATGTTCTCTTGTGGCTTTGGATTCTCTATAAAATATTCTATGCCTGAAATAATTACTTGACCTAACCGCTTTAAAATCCCACTCTTATTTTTCTTAGAGCTCTCGGCAGCTTCCTCTGATGTAGTGTCATCAGAGCACTCCAAATGCTTCTTTTGTATCATGTAGTCACAAAAATCACTTCGGTGGTTTATCTGCTTATAGTGTTCCATATTTATACGCTCATTTACAAGAGTCATTTCATGGGTTTCAGATAATATCCGTGTCATATCCTCCCAAATGTTGAAGTCTTTCAGTTGAGGTGCATCTTTGGTCATTTCAGTGACCCATTTACTCCACATTGTTTCAAACTCCTTGTTCAGCGTATTTTCATTAGTTCCTGTATTTTTCAGGCTCAAAGCTAGTTCCTTGCTCCGACTGAAAAGCTTGTTTTCATATTCTGTCCTTCTTTGATCTACCTTCTCTCTGGCTTTTTTCTGTTCTATCGCTTCATCTAACTTTCGTTTTGTTCCCTTTACAAGGTCATCATGTAGATCTTTGATTCTGGTTTCAAATCTTCCACGCCACTGACACAGAATATCTTTGTCTTTGTCCTCTTCAAAGTAGGATTTCATTGAATTTTCTACCTCCTCTTTTGTTTTTCTCATTACAGTCAGTAAGTCATTTTCTTGAACCTGAACATTTCCATTAGCAATTCTGTTGTAGAATTTGTCTTCAATGCTGATCATGGCACCTCTGAGGCTCCATGACCAATCACTATACATAGTTTCTAGTTTTCTATATACTGCAATCTCAACTGTGTTTTTGAAGCTGAACACAAAGTTTTCATTTAGCAGTGCATTCCACAGATCATTAACACGCTTTTTGAATTGAGATATCGTAATGCCATTCGATTTGGAAGCTTTTGAGAGAATGGTGTGCTTCAGCTCCTGAATATTTCTGCTGTAGTCAGGGTTTGGTGGTGCCATCGGTGGGCTGCCTTCCCAGAGCTGTGCAAAATACTTCACATCATTCTGGACGTCAAATGCAATGATATCACTGAAAAACTCTGTATCACAGTCTTCCTCTTTAGCGGCGAGTTTCGTCATCTCATCCAGTTTCTCCTGAAGTCGTCTCCTTCCCTCCATGTTTTTCTCTCCAGCTGTAACATCTGAAACATTCTGATGCACAAACATGCAGCTTGGATTTAGTCTGATCTTCTTCATCCTCATGAAGGCCTGAACAACAATCTGAAGAATGTCCTGCATTTCAGCTGTGTTTTCTCCAAAGATGTTGATTAATGTCATATTTCCAAGACCAACAACAAATGTGGCCATTTCATTGTCATGATTTCTTGTTGACCTTCCGGCCAGTTCTAGAGCACGAAGTCCCTCAGTATCAACAACTAGAATGTAATCAAACTTTAGCTGTGCTTTCATTTTCTCCGACACTCTGACTAGCTGCATGAAAGCTCCTCTGGTGCACCTGCCAGCGCTGACGGCAAACTGCAGTCCAAACATGGCATTCAACATGGTAGATTTCCCAGAGCTCTGAATACCTAAAACTGACAACACATATACACTCTTGTCTCCCAGTTTCTGGATGAGTGCATCAAGAACAGCAGTAACCCAGATCAGAGGAACATGGGCAGCATCTCCATCCATCAGCTCCAGTGGAAATCCAGAGATCATCATCTCTGCTGCAAGACTTGGAAGACAGGAGAAGTTTAATATCAGGTCTTTCTTGTTACTTTTCACAGATGAACATGATTCATATATCTGACCGAGCTCTCTCATTATGTGCTCCAAGCCAAAGGTTGCAGCTTGCAGTTTCTCAGATACTCTTTCAAGTTCTACTTGTGCAGCATTCATTTGCTGTGATTTATCAGGATTCTTTTTAAGTTTTAAGACAGTTGACCACATTTCATCATATTGATGATGAAGTGTTGAAAGACATTCACTGGTGTAGTCGTCCAGCAGGATGCCCAGCCATTTCAGAAAGTATATCATCTCTTTTCCTGTCTGTGAATTCAGTTTTTGAATAAAGATTTGGATGAACTGACTTATGTCTGATGTTTGTTGCTGTTGACGGATTTTCTGCAATTCTGATTGCTTAGAACTTTTGTTTTTTTCAATGTTGCTTCCCTTATGTAGTTCTCCTAATGTTGGTCGATGTAGTTCTTTATTCTTCTGGCACCACTGCTGCAACAGGGTTCCCTGACATGGCAGGAATGATTTTTTCATTTTAGTCAGATCTTTACCCTCCAGTAAACTCATCATCTGCAGAGCTCCCTCTTTTCCACTCCTGCAGTCATCATCCTCGACCTCATCCACTCTGATATCATTGTGTTTGGACACATCTTCAAGCTTAAAGAAGGAACTTGATTCAGTGGACAAGAGCCCATTATTTATAGCTCTTCTGATTTCTTCAAATATTATTGACTGATTTCTGTCTTTCAAACCGATTTTGTATTTCCCTTTCCGCATTTCTGTCAGAAATGAATCACTGTCAGTAAGAAGGCAGATGAGTGGCTTCGAGCCCTTGTAGAAGTTTTGGATCCTGGTCATATTTTTGTCATTCCTGTTAAGCTGTGGTAAAACAGCAACATTTACAGAAGCCATGTCAGATATTATATCGAGCTGCGTTTCATGGGCTTCTGCATCACCATGGAGGTTACAGAATGCAACACAATGATCAAATCTCTCTGTTTTCTCTCCAGACGGACAGTACCAGGTGATCTCCACCACTCCATCCATCAGTACTCTGGTTTTGCTGCTGCCTGGGCAGTCCCTGTGGAAGAACGTGTTGTGTTTCTCATTGATCAGGCTGTTCACCAGCTGAGACTTGGATGAGGATGCAGGACCAAACCTGAAGAAAGCCACCATTGGAGTTTTTGCTTTGTACACTGGCTGACATTTGCTAGATATGTTCCCTTTATGATCAACTGTCTTCCATGTCTTTTTGATTTGTTGAAATGTCCACAGTGGGAACTCAATCTGGTGTGTGAATGGATTTGGTACAAGAAGAGGCAGTGCATACTGACACTGTGAGAGTTTAGTCACCATGAGCTGCTTAAGGAAGCTATCAGCACAATGAAACACAGCCATCTGAACATCCATTAGGTGGACTGCATCTGTTTCATGAGAGGGTTTAGCAGTTTCTCCATAAATATTAAGGAAGGCATCACCATCATCTTCAGATGAGTTATAGTTCCTTTGTTGTGTTTGATGTTGTTCATTATTCTCTATAATCTGGAGGCTTCTTGCTCTGTAGTCCATCATCATCAATTTCTGTAGAAAAACTAAAGCCACCTCTTCCTCTAAACAAGACTCTTGGGACTGTGATTGTTTAATTGGCATGAGGAAATCTACAGTGCTCAGTTTTTGGTGTTTGCCTTCAGGAAGAATCTTCTCAAGGAATTGCCCTCCATCAAGCTGGAAAATACAGTACCATAATACATTTTAATGGTACTGAATATACAGGCAACATAGATGTTCTAATCATTTAGTTAACTGTATAAATAGTACATGAATTTAACTAGTTGATTTGAACATATGACAAGTATGCAGCCTCATCTCATTGTTTATTTGTTTGTAACATTTGCAGTACATATAAAAACATTTACATATATGTATTTGGATAGATGTTGAAAAATGCAATCTATCGTAATGGCAGCATCTACAACCAAACATTATTATAGATTTACAGCAAACATGAAATGTAGTTTAGAATTGATAACACTTTAAAATACTGTTTAGTCATTAATGAATAACTACAGGATCAAATGCAATTACTAATAACTACTATTAACTAACACAAACTTACTGTGTACAGTGTACTTGTGAAAGTCTCTGTTACGTATGTAATCCTCGTTTCCTAAAGAAGGGAACGGAGACGTCACGTCGGATATGACCGACGAATTGGGATCTCAATTCGTTGGTCATATCCAACGTGACTCGGAGTGAACGACTGAAAGGGAACTTACAGTGTACTTACCCAAAAAGTACTTTTCACTCAAGAAAGTAGGTCTACTATTCACGTTGTTATGGGCACAAACTTAAATATACTATAAGGAACTGAATTGCTCATGGCATCATGACAAGTGAAGCCACCATGCCATGATTTCATTACATACATTTTTTAACAAGTTAGTGTTAGCCTATATGTCTAAAGTCAATGCCAAAAATAAAAACTGTTTAAAAGAGAACATGTAGCTGATGTCATGCCATGTTGTGTTTTGGGTAACTGTTTAGTATAGATGCTATACTAAAAGAATAGCGTTGCCTTTCTGCTATAGTGAGTTTAAAACAGGGTTTTGATGTTCTGTTGTGATTGTGAAAAATGTTGCTATTATAGGGCACTCCTGCTCAAATGAGAATTATCACATGTCGTCTGAAGAAGATCGATGGGTTTTTGTAACAAAAGTATTTCTAGTTTTAAAATTATAATTTAAATAACTTCCTGTTATTTTCTGCGAAAACGGCGAGTTCTGGCTTCTTGGCTAACTTCTGACTCAACGTACGATTGTATGGCATAATTTTCATTTTTGGCTTGACAGCCTATACTGTAGTTCAACAACTACTGCAGAACTTTGTTCTCTCCCACCAGATTTGTATAAAGGTAAAGAGGAAAACATACAGTGGACCAAAACACTGTTTATTTTTAAATAAAGCACAATTATTGCAAGAAAACATATCCTTATATTAAATAATACACAATACGTACAATACACATCGTGGTTTGTAAGGATTTTTAGGGGTGGCGGGACAACCCTCAGATGCAATTTATACCAATGATTACATTTAATTTAGTTTTCATGGTAGCCAGTTAAATTAAATGCACATTAAGCAGTAAAATTAACTAATATTATCAAAACCAGTATATTTAAAAGGTGCTGTCTGTGAATCAATTAAAATAAAAAAATGATTCACACATTTTTCTGTAATCAATTGTCATAATTTCACATTAAAACTCCAAATTAATGTAGAAAAAATATAAAGAATATAAATATTCTTAATTTTAGCCATTAATTAATTTATAATTAAATTTTACAGTATAATTGAAAGCCATTATTTTTAACATTTAGTAAAGGTTCTGAAAATTATATTTTTTAACTTCTAATTTAAGTAAACTTAAAATAATCCACACATTACAAATTAATCTTTACTCAAGCTACAAAACAGGCTGCCAATTGAATATTAAACTTTTAAAAGCTCCGGCAGCATTCGTAAACGGGAGATTATATTACTTTTGAGAGATGAGAGGGTCTGTACTACCTGTAGAGCTCTGGAGGTTGACGTCATGCAATCTAAACTCTGAAATTTTGGCAGGCAATCAGGAGGGTGCTAGAATGGCCGAAGCCTTTGTAACGATAGTTGTAGAACAATAATTAACAACCAGACTATTTAGACCGTACAAACCTTACACCATTTAAACATGGTGACCTCCCTTGGCTAGTTTCTCACCCCCTCATGCAGTATTTCTTAGTTACTCTGAAAATGTATTCAAATTACTGATTACTCATTTTAAAAGTAATCATGTTACTGTTCTGATTACTTTACTTCAAAAGTAGTTAGTTACAATATCTCTTCCATTTGTACTTTTCTATGCGGACTGTGTTTCTGTTACGGAAGTGGACACAACACAGACGGTAAGTGAAGTATGAGAGTTTATTTGCACAGCAGGTGGGGAACAACAGAATGGGAAAAAGAGTACGGTGAGTAATATAGTACTTGGAATGTTCGTCAGAGAAGGATATCAACATGTAACACAGTCTTTATGATTACAGGATCGAGGAGACGCTGGAGGATCACAGGGACGATGGAGACACGAGGAGACGAGGAGACAGCCACACACCACAAGCGCAGGGAATCCTGGAGATGCTGGAGAGACGCAGGAACTAAGGAGAACAGTAAGGTAAATACACACTGTAAAGAACATACTGTAGAATTTACAATAATTTACTGGCAAAAAAGTTGCCAATAAAATCCTGTAAAATAGCAGCTAATTGCTGTAATGTGGATTACAGTATAGTACTGCTTAGCAATTTACAATAAATTGATGTTTGCTAAATACAGTATTTTTTTGTTTTTTTAACAGGATTATAAAATTAAACTTGTAAAAAGGCGTTACAGGTTTTTTTTGTAATTATGCTAAATTACAGTACTTACCTGGCAACAAAAGTTGCCAATAAAATCCTGTGAATTCAACAAAAGCCAAGATGTAGCTGTAACATTTTTACTGTGAAATTCCTGTAAATAACTATTTTTACTGTTAACTGTACTGTGCTCTTTACCATTATACTGATGTGAATGCATTAAAACAAAAGATTTTTTTTTAAATAATCACTCAAATTCAAAGCTGTTGTAATAAAACTGTTTATTAAAGCTGACACTTGACAACACTTCAGCACTGTCACTAGTAACATAATTCTATTTCAACTGAAAAACTTCAGCTGTTACAAAACAACTAAAAACAACTCAAGACTAAAGCATAAAGCAATAGTTAAATACAAAAGCCTATATTTTATTGAAGTTTATAACCAGACAAGTACTCGCCATTGACTTCCACAATAGGGCAAACATTTGAAAGTCAGT
>JAUMHE010000043.1:18695845-18707089 GCA_032359235.1 Enteromius mattozi | reverse complement strand
ATATATATATATTTGTGTGTGTGTATATATATATATATATATATATATATATATATATATATATATATAAAAACGGCAGTTTGATGGAAATATGAGTTCTCTGAAATATCTTAAATGAATTTTGCAAAATTAATATATAATAATAATAATAATACATTTTAGTTCAATGGAAAAAACTAATAATTGTATGTATAAAGCATATTTTTATGGATTATATAATGCCGAAATAAGTCAATGAAATTAAACACTTATTTTGCATGTATGAACTCAAACTAAAATGTGCATTATTCACTGACAGTATCGGCATGTAAATTATTTCTAAACTTTAGTAGCCAATTTATTAACCATATTAATACATATGAAGTGCCTCAAAGTTACATGAAAACAAAATTTGCAAATGTGCGCTTTGGTAAACGCCATGCACTACTTATTAGGACTTTCAAAAGCCTTCAATCTTCAGTGTTAATCTATCATGTTAAATGACGATTGCCATGATGACACTGTCTGCAGCAGATAACAGCGAGCTCGCTTCTAAATTTAATACAATAGATGCACTGCAGCAAGAGATGCTTCTCACTCTGGCGTCTTTCAAAGAATGCCTGATGATTATAACACGTGATGGATCATATTAATCACACACTTCGGACTGCATGTGGTCTGCATTAAGGTGTGTCTACTACTAGAGCAGCTGAGAAGCAGCAGAGAATTTAAAAGCACCAACAGACAAAAATAAGAGCTCACATGAGAGTTATGGCATTTAAAAAGCTGTCAGACAGCGGCATAACGCATGGCACAGAGAAACGCCGGCTCATTCATCCACTAACGTTACAATAGAGATGCACAAGCAATATTTGAATGGTTACTTGGCAAGCGAAATAATATTCAGACAGCTGATCCATGCAAATCTCGCCCATCTCCACACAATACGCGCGTGCGGCATATGCCATGCGTAACAGACGCCGCTGAGCTTATTGATATAAGAAGATCAAGTGTTTGACAAGTCATAATGTCCGTTTACCTTCTCTTTCGCTCCTCTTTTTTCCAGGTATCCCTCGTAATAACAAGGCGGCAGCTGCGCTCTCGGGCTCCCGGTGCGAGGATTCGCGGGCGCAGCCGCCATGACTCGAGCAGCTCTGCCCGGTGCTGACACACACACACACACAGCAGCGGGACAAAGAGCCGCTGGATGATGCTACTGACCGGGAGCGGCACGCCTTCTTTGGGCGAAAGATGGATGGCACTGGAAATGCGTGATTAATCTCGTCACTGACACGCATTCAGCTGCACAACACGAGGCTCAATATGGCATTTGTGATTATATTATGACCCGCAGGCGCTCGCGCTTAGATAAACATCTCCGTTATTTGCTGTAAAGTATAATTGGAAGGCTATAATACTGCTCGTTTATTAATGCCTAATCCGAAGTTAAGAGTTAATTCTAATTCTATTGTAATTCAGTTAAATCTAAAGGTTACATTATCTTATAAACAATATATATATATTATTAATATATAATTAACTAAATGTTTAAATGGATATGCAACATTCTATATAAATTACTACTAAAACATGATATAAAATTGTGTCTTTTTGTTGTAACAATGTTTTATACACACACACACACACACACAAAGACTTCAGATTAAGTTCAGTTTATTTGCAAAAATAGTTAACAGCGTTTTTTTTTTGTTTTGTTTTGATTTTTTTTTTATTGTGGTTTGTTAGTTAGCCTTTTTCTTTTTACGTTTATTTTAGCCTAGTCAAAATAATCCAGCTGCAGTTTGATTGAGATTAATTGGAGTGCACAATGAAAAAACATGAATAATCAATTTTATTCATTAAATTAACTCTTCATATTTGATATAAAAATGAAAACTCAAAACTTGAAAGTTTACAGTTTAGTTGAAAATGGTGTGTAATTACCTTATTAACTTTTGTCTAAAATGTACATATATACAAAATGTAGGAGTGTTCATATTTTTATATTATATATTTATTATACATTTTGTTATGTTTTATATACACACACACACACACACACACACACACACAAAACAACGTTGTCATATGTGCAAAACCTTTCAAAAATTAATTTAGTACAACGTTGTTGTGTTAACATACCCTCAGTTTGTACATTTCTTTAACGCCAATGAAGCAACACAAAACCCCGGGAGACCAGCGGAACCCAGTAAATAGCTTAAACCAGCTAAGACCAGCCAACTATCTTAGGCTTGGTTTAACGGTGTGGAGTGGTGTGAAAAAACTAAAACCTCACTACTGAAAGCGTTCTTTAATCACTCCACACCGGATTCAGTCCATGCTTTTCATTTCACATTCACTCTCTCTGGTAAGACAAACCTGCCAATCAAGAGCACACACAGACAGCTATAATTTTCACCTTTATTTAAAATGAAAATATACAATGTTCTCTTAACCCTGCACATATTTATACTAAAAAAAATTATAAAAAAAAAAAATCACAAACGGATTAGGCAGGAAATACTGATTGAAAGAAGCAGTCTTTATGAAACACTTTTTGATTGTCATAAATCTCAATTTGAGGTCTAACAATGTTTACCAGGGATAGTAAGTTTTTCCATTACATATAATACATTCTACCCATAATAAAATATTGTAAGTGTAGTGTAAGCAACATCAGAAGACATGTAGGATGTTGAGAGTACAGTACTACAGTAAGAAGCAGCTTAGAGGAAACAGCGCAAGGTAAAATAAGGTTACCAGTGCAAGACCTTAACCAATGTCTCTCACCTAAAGCACAATAATGCCAATGTTTACACTTTTCAAAAGCTGGTCACACTGGTTCTTTCAGGATTAAACAACTGAATTACAAATCTTATCTGCTGAATAATGCAAATGTAATTACACAAGTAAAAGAGAAAAAAAAGACACATCAAAAGAGGTGATTGGCAGGATCTTTGCCGCTGAAATCTCATTCTTTCTGAACATGCTGTGGTATATCATTTTTGACCTATAAGTGGCAATTACGATGCACAACTGATTTTCCACTTTTACTACAGTAACTCTGGACACATACAACCTGACCACAGTTTTCACAATTTCCATGTCAAGACTCCTGGAACATTTTGGGGTATGAAAGTAATCTGAAATATAATCCCATCCAAAATGCTAGATAATCTAATCCAGTCCAATCTCTCTTTATGGCATGTTATTCATGATAATACAATCTAAAACTACTGAGCATGACTATCACGGGGTATGTAACAGCATATGGAAGAGCCGCTGTTTAATTTTTCATTTAACTACAACTTGATATTTGCAGATTACAGGCTTTCAAAATCAAAAAGTACTCCACAAACAGTAGAAAAATGTTGTTATTGCAATGAAAAGAGTAGAAAAATTCACAAAGATATATGAACCATGTAAACAAATTTCAACTGTCAGCACTTTAGGCAAGAATGTCTTTTTGTTTTTTATTGTTCTGATATGTTAGATATTATGAACAACTCTCAATGACATTCTCTTTACAGCCGGACTACAGCAGACGTACCTTTCCCTGAGAAATAGAAGCTGAACCAGAATCAGTGATAGAGGGAACTTCTGATTTCCTTCTTTGAGGAATTGAAACGAGCTAAAGCCATAATAATCCAGAAGACAAACAATCTGGGCTTAAAAAACAGAATCACCACAGTGGTTCACAGACTTAATTTCCCTTTTCAAGAACTCAACATCAACACCGAGCTCTAATATCTGTATATAACTGAGGTTTTAAATTATGAGGGTCCCAATATACTTCTCAGAAACACAGGTACAGTGCAGAAGTGTATTTATAAAGGTTCCCTTTCCCTGAAAAGTGAACGAGGGATGGTATTACGTGGAAAAAGAAAAGTAAAAATGACTGTCGTGTACATAAACACAAACTGGTAGTTCCGGTTCATCAAACAGCTGGATTTACCTTATTTACATACTCAATTAAAAAACTGAATTTGCAAGCAGGAAGTGATCATTTAAAGAAATAGTTTAATTTTCTTACCCTCACGCCATTCAAAACCACATGACTCTTCAATATATTAAAACTGGATAGGTTTGGAAGAACATGAAGGTGAGAAAATAAAACAACTTTTATTTGAGTAAAGTATCCCTGTTGATGCTCATGCAAAGAGAGTTTATTTATCTGCTGACCTCCCTTTTTGTTTTGTTGCTAAAGCTACTTAATTATTAATGCAGAGCTAAAGTGCATTTAAAGGGGTAGCTCACCCAAATTTGTCATCATTTACTCACCCTCCACTTATCCCAAACCTGTATGAGTTTCTTTCTTATGTTAAACACAAAAGAAGATACTGTGAAGCATGTTAGTAACCAAACAGCTGATAGTAGCAATTGACTTTCATAGTATTTTTTTTTACCATAATATGGAATTGAATAGATACCGTCAAGTGTTTGGTAACCAACATTCTTCAAAATATCATATGCGCTCAAAAGCTTAAAGAATTTTAGAGATTTTAAACAATGTAAGGGTGAGTAAATTACAGAATTTACATTTTTTTGGGTGCATTTCCCTTTAAGGAAAAATGAAACAAACCCAGTACAGCTTAAACTAATGGGAAAGGGTTAGTTAAGCAGTCACGAGATTCAACTGAACATATGCATTATGAAGTAAAATAAGTTACATTCAAATACACTGAGCTTTGCGACATTCAGAAAGAGCTGAGCTTTGATTGACGAACACTAGGCAGCATTTTTAACTGTTATACACAAATGCAGCCACTAGAGGTCAGTGATTACCAACAGAAGACACTTCTTGGTAACATCATTACAGGAAACAAAGGAAAATAAAATCCATTTGCCTCTAGAATGAACACTCCCAAAACAGATGTATCCTTGACATACATCTCAATGATGTTTATTGTATTTTGGGGAAATGCTTCCTAAGATGAACTAAAACGCTGGACCTGAACCCTAAGTAACAATTATAACCTTTATTCTTGCTGTATATTACCCAACATCTCTCTCAGGAGGTCAAAATGCACATAGTGAAATACAAGTTCTCCCTGTCTGTACCTGCCATTGCACTTCTTCCTGTTTCGTGTGGGATCAGTGTCGCAGCGGCACCATAACCTCTACGTAGTTACAGGGGAACAATCCGGACTGGCCGTGCACGGTTCCCTCAAACCAATTCTCGTCTATCTGATTGGTCAGTGTGATGACGTCACCCTCGCAGAAGCCAAGCTCTCCATCGTTCTCTGGTTCAAAGTCATACAGAGCCTTGCAGCAGGGCTGATCTGTCGCTATGGAGACCAAAGAGTGAATGAGAACAGAAAGGATAAAAGGTGAAGATGTGCAGAGAGAGAGAGAGAGAGAGAGAAATAACTATTAGAAGAAAGATGATTTTAAGTACACATGAAGAACATCAAATGAAAAGGTTTTATTTAATGGCTACTTTGAACATATGGTACAAAAAACAGGATATGAAACGGTTTAAAAAATAAATGTATGCTATTTTTATTTGAATAGAGCAGTGTTCCTCCAATCTTGCCCTTGAGGTCCAATGCACTGCAGAGTTTAGCTCCAAACCTGATAAAACAACCTACCTGTGACAATGATTAGCATGCTCAGGTGTGTTTGATTAGGGTTTGAGCTAAACTCTGCAAGAAAAGTGGATCTCGTGGGACAGATTTGAGGATCCCAATTGTGCAATTGATTTAATTCTAGCAATAAACATCAAGTAATTTTAACAACTCTAGGTTAACAAATAAGATTAAATACTAATAAAAAGTAATAATAACTTAAATGACCATATAAATAATGAAATAATATATGGAAAAAAAAATCTGATTTATGTCATTTTGATATTTCTAGTGGTAAACATGATAAGAAAATCTAAGTGAATTGCCATAATTTCTAGATGAAAAGGGTTCAATAATGATAAATTGCATTAATAATAGAAATTTAACATATAAATGAAATAATAATTATTTATAACATACAAAATAATGAAAATGAATAAAATATTTTAAATATTTTAATATTTTAAAATATTTTAAATATTTTATAAATAATATATTTTTATTCCTTTATTTTAAACAATATTATATTTGATAGTAATTTATACTAAAATAAAAAAATAATACACTATAATGGGTAACAAGGTGGTAAGGTGTTTATAAAATATGTTTTATGGCGTATTATTCTTAAAAAAAACTTGATCGCTTGAACAATGTAATCAACATCAGATGGTATAATATAGACAATACTAACAGTAGTTTAATCTAATATATCTAATAGATCTTTTACAAAGAACCTAGGATGTATACCTTTATTGAAAAAGAAAAAAAAAAAGTGGCAATGAAATTAACAAAACACATACAAAACACATGCACATACAGCATTGTATACGCATGCATTACAGCCTTCATGCAAAATGGACAGTTCTGCCACCTTCAAACATGCAGGTCCCAAAACCATCAATATTAGCTTTTAAGGAATCCAAACCCACCACATGCTATACAAAACACTCACGGAACACTTCCACAACATTAATTATAGGAATCACTGCAAATCAGTCAATTAGAAAGTTGCATTTAGGTTAGGATAGCAGGTACCCTATGCAGAAAGCGAGGCAGATCATTAGGTTTGAAAACAGCTTGTGTATGTAACAGTTTGTGTGTGAGATGAGATGTTCTTAAACTGTTCATGCACGGTTTAATAAATAATTCATTTTTTGAGATAAACAAACTAAACAAGCTCCCGGTGGATAGTTTAACACGTGGCAGATCGAGCACGTTCTTTTGAAGGAAAACTAAACATCACACTCACACACATGAGTGATCCGTCTGTGCTCATCATGGGTTTGTTAAATGTGTGAGTGTGTTTTGGTACAATTTGAAGCTGGAAATAATCAGGCATAGAATAAAAGCCCTTCACCATGCTGAGTGTCTGTTTTTGTGTGACTCACAATTGCGTTTTTGGCGTGAAGATGTCCTGTTAAAGGAGGGGGCCGCTGACGTAAAAGAAGGAAAAACAATAGTCAGTCTTTGCGTGGCTCCACACCCACACACACACATAGTCTTTCACAGTGAAAACCAGCTGGAACAGGCATAAAAAACACATCCATCTACACAAACATGCATGAAAAGCTCATATTCACAAATTCTACATACTATGTACTGCTTATGTATTATGTGAATTTTCTCAATGCACATTTAGGAAAATGTGCTGTACACAACAGAGCACACTGCAACAGATACTGTATCTCACAACTCAATGCACCAGTGGTGCTATTGTTAACTTGAGCTAATTAAAAAAAAATCAGAGCAAATTAGAAATATCACCTTGGCAACTACATCTACAATTGTGCTAAATAATAAATAATAATAATAAATAATTAAAAAAAGACAAGTTACAAAAAACAAAACAAATAATGCTTAAAAAAGACAAAAGTTTAAATGATTCAGAACATTAATAAATACTATATTAGTATATAACACTGCATTGCACAATTTTAACAGGTTAAATTTCTTAATAAGTTTAAGTTGAGAAGTACTACAATTATTGAAACTATAAATTAAAGCTAAACAGAATTTTAATAAAATAAAGAAAAAAGCACAATACTTCTAAAACATAAATTAAACTTAAAAAAATATTAATGCATATTATTATAATATAATATACTGTAAACATCAAAATAACTCCTGAAATGCATACACAAATGTACTTTCCTTTTTTAATGATGAATGCATGATTTAAAAAAATAAAAATCACTTATTTGACTCAATAATTGATTTGACTCCCAAAAGTGGGAAGATTTATACACAAATTTTGCATTTAATGCAATTTTATTGAGCCAAAATAGTTTCAAATGTTTAATGGTGCGCATTGCGTACTGATCAATGTCTGGGCCTGAAAATGGCAAAATGCTGAATGTAAGATGGTAAAAAATATAAAAAGACCATTCATGTTTGTTTGAATCCTGATTTTAAAATAATGTAATGGATAGCCCACAATTCAGTCTGTAAATCAGCAAAAGGCTGAAAGAATCAAAATGCTGTTTGATTGAGCTTTCAGAAGTAGTTAATTATCTTTTGAGCATATGAATAAACTTTTATGAGAAGTAAACATTGTAGTCAGTAAATATTGTCTTTGCTGTCTAAAGCTCACTTCAATTTGTTCTAGATCATTAGACATGACTTTATTGTGCCTTGGAAGGCTGCTTGAAACCTCAGACAGTCTGTTTCCATTATAAACAAAATCAACTCTGTTTAGTAAGTCGCTGACTGTCTGGCCAGCCAGACTGGCATAGGTTTAGGAGATCCAATGTTTTAAAATACTAAATATTATACAGTATACACCCTGTACAGCATGCAGTGTTCCATTTAGAATGTGTTTGTTAACCAATTGCGCTGTCTTGTCTTGTCTCGTCTCCATGGAAACTAGGGATTGTATGAGAATAAACTCTCAGTTTGTGGAAATCGGTGGAGCTCCTCATTATGTAAATCGGCGAATGTGACCTATTAGACGGATTTCCATTAACCCCTTGCTCTTGATTAAAAAGATTTTCAGAAGAAAAAGCTATAATGTGCAAGTCAAAGCATCATTCAGGAAGACCATTACACTGCATGATTAACCTTTCCTTAAGGTAGGTCTGTAATTTGCACAGGTAATGGCTTTTGTTGTTTCATATCCATCTACCATTACCATTCAGACTGTCATTCCCTGATGAAATCAAACTAAAATCCCATTTATGCCATCTCAAAAATATTGTTTAACTAAAGTCTGCATGTGAAAACATATTGCCTCTGCTGCTGATTCTTGTTATATTATTAAATTAATAGTTCAGTCAAAAATTAAGATGCATGAGTTTGTTTCTTCATGGGAACAGATTTGGAGTAATTTAGTATGACCTCACTTGCTCACCAATGGATACTCTGCAGAAAATGGGTGCCGTCAGAATGAGTCTCCAAACAGTTAATTAAAAATCACAACAATCCACACCACTCCAGTCCAGTCTATCAGTTAACATCTTGTTAAGTGAAAAGCTGCATGTTTATAAAAAACAAATCCATCATTAATGTATTTTAATATTATCTCCCAGTTTCACAGATAAGGCTTAAGCCTAGACCTAGACTAAATATAAACCTAAGCTGTTTTAATTGAAAGAAGCTTGCACTGACTGATCTTAAAAAACATGTCAGTGCCTTTGTTTTGTTTTGAGATGCACACAAGCAATGCTTTTTTCTAAGGCAAGTTTATAACAATTACTTAAAAATCCTAATAGCCTATTCCTGATTTAGGCTAAGCCCTGTCTATGAAACCAGGCCTATATTTTTAGTTAGCCAAAATATCCATAATTTGTAAAATTGTTTTTCCTATAGTGGAAACACTTCCCCTGTTGCCCGCTCACATTAAAATCTACCAATATATTAAAGCACCTCATATTTGTCTAGCATGGTTCAGACAAGATTACTTGTTTTACTAAGGTACCATTATTATGGGTTATAAACTTTAGCTGGGAGCAACAACTTTAAAAGACAAAGTGTCTTAATAGATTTGTTAAAAATATAGAGCATTTCACTTCACAAGATGTTAACTGATGGACTGGAGTGGTGTGGATTACTTTTGGATTATTGTGATGTTTTTATCAGCTGTTTGGACTTTCATTCTGATGGCACCCATTCCCTGCAGAGGATCCATTGGCGAGCAAGTAATGTAATACTACATTTCTCCAAATCTGTTGAGATGAGGAAATAAACTGTACATTTTGGATGGCCTGAGAGTGAGTAAAATTTCAGCACATTTTTATTTTTGGGTGTACTGCTCCTTGTAGCCTTATGTAAATGGACAGTGAGAGCTCACCTGCAGATGGATATGAGGGTGGCACAGCTGAGGGATTCCAGCCACCGTTAGAGTCTTCCGGCTCCGAGCAATCAAAACTGGGTCTGGATGCAGGCATCCGTTTCTGGCGTGGCTGAGATTGGGCCTTGTTTGCTCTGCAGAGCACATAAGCAAACGTGAACACAAATGCATGCAAACACAAACAGGTAAACCATCTATCAGGAGAAAGAGACAGAAAAAGTTTCAACAGAAAATGAATTTATAACATACAGAGCACTTAAAGAAAGTACAGAGGCCATATAGACTTCTGTAATATTGTTGTTATGATGCTTATACATTCTATTAGTATCCTGAAAGCTTTAGACCACATTCATTGTAAACGTATAGACAAAAAAGGAAGCAAAATTTCTTCTTATTTCCTCCTTATTTCTCCAGAGGAAAAACAGGTTTGTAATGACATGACAAATATTTATGAGGACATAAAGATACAATGGATTTTCATCTCTAACCGTTCTCTCATTTGCTGTGCCAGCTCCTCCAGGACCTCCATAGACTGTTTGTGAAACTGCAGCTGAGATTCCACCAAAGCTGAGAGCTGACTCACCTGCTCCACCTACAAATCATGCATACAACACATAGCCACACACACATACAGAGCATGAAAACCTGTTATTGCCTTAGGATAAAGATCTATAATTTGTAAGCTTCTTTTACGCTTCACTGTGCCCGATTTTCCATCTCTACAGTATATCTGCTAAATGACAAGGGATTCGGCATTCAGGAAACACATCTTAATAAGTAAACTTGTAAACAGTTTTGTCTTGTTTTTATCATTAAAAATCAACTATGAAATGACAAATGTGACTACACTCTGTGGCTTTTAAAACAAAAAATGTAAAACTAAAACTAAAAGTTTCAAGTTTTGTTATTTGAAATAAAATAATAAAATTAAATAATATAATAAAATAAACAAAACAATAGCTAATTGACAAGTCAACATATTAATTTAATAAACAAAACTATAACTTAGATTAAATAATAATTAATAAAATCTATATAGACATTAAATAAAAGTTATAGTGGTATCTATACTAAAGCTACAATAGTATCTATCCTAACTATCCCAATGTTAAAACTAACATTGCATCAAAAAATTTAAAATAGCGCATAACCCTTTGAGGAGTTATACTGAAGAGTTTAAAAGTACAGTTACATGAAAAAGTGAAATATTAAAATATGCTCCTGAAAACTGCTGTAAGGAGCTTAACATCCAAATCATAAATAATAACATTGACAATGAACATTCCTATGCTGACTCAAAAGAGTCATACTTCAGCTAAACATCATACATGTGCATATTTTTAGGAAACAATAAGTAAAAAATGCAGTAAATATTTATGAGAGTCCATGGTACAGTCATACCCAGTGTTTCCC
>JAUMHE010000043.1:18674508-18688568 GCA_032359235.1 Enteromius mattozi | reverse complement strand
TCACATCACGCGCAGAGCTTGTGCGAACAGAGAAAAACATAAGCTATAAAAGAAAAAAAGGCCCATATGCCAAATAAATATATTTTTGTAAATAAATGATAAATTTACAAAGCGAAAGAAAAAAAACGCAACAAGTAGCAACCTATATGCAGAATTTCAGATAATTTTTGTGATTCGCTCTTGAAAGCGGCATCCAAAAATTCACAAAAGCATAACTGTTTTTATTGTGAATGTACACAAATAAAATAAATATTTAGAATAGTTTAGAATAATGTCTTATTCTTGAACGAGTATAGTAAGCTGCTTCCACTTTTATAAGAGAAAAAAAATCAAGTGATCCTGCCGGCGCCGCACGCAGTTACACATTAAACTACTAACTCGACTATAATATCCCGAACAAAATTAGGCCTAATACATTTTAACTTTCAAAGTATAAAAAAAGAAACATCAAATTAAGATATTTATGTTTGAGAGGTAACTCCTCTTTTTAGTGACACTACATTTATTTGCGTTAAAGCCCATTTTCTCTACAAAAGGTGTTTCCAAACAATTTTTTGCAACATTTGAAGTATCGACATAGAATTTATGCGCTAAAGTTAAAAGGAAAAATACTGTGTCAACATTTACAAAATTCTATCGATAATTAGAATTTCCATCAGCTATATAGGTAAACAATTTGAAGCGCTAAATATTTTTCCGCAAAATCTCCTTGGATGGAAACCTGACTACTAATACTTCCTGTATGGGCAGCACAAATGCTTTCACTCAGTTTCACACAAAAGCACTTCTCCTTTATGAGCTGAACTCTCTTCAAACACAAACACAGTCAGCATGTATGGGGTATTGTATTCCAGTAAACAGGAAGGCTTTTGTGTATCAAGATCATCCCAAAGGAAAATATGTAAACAAACCACACAGCACAGCCTTGGTGGCATCAGGCTTATAATTACACTATAATGTCTTAGGTCATCATCATTGTGTTAACAATAATTAAAGTATCAGGATGCAAAGTTGTGCTTGTGAGTTAATTTTAGCAGACAGCACTGGAAGCAAGATTACAAATAAGACTAAAAGCTGCGAGTTAGTGTTAAAGGCTCACAGTAAAACAATTAAACTTCTGAAGGCTGCACTACAGATTTTCACAGCCCTTTTACTTTCACTCATACTGACCAAATATTGAGCTTAATCAGTCCGAAACACACACCCAGTCTTCAGAGAGAAACACGTGTACATGTGTGTTTGACTGACAGCACTTCATACAGTGGCTCTATTATACGGTCCCGAGTCGCTAATATGATTCAGATGGAGGTGTGGTCACAGATACTGATCACACAGATCACATTTCTATAATATGCTAAATTAAATACAGTTACAGAAAGCAATCTTAAAATTGCATTCAAAGAAATCAGAACTGTACACACATTATCATATGTATAACTGTATACACAAACATTGGGCATTTTTGACCAAATCCTGATTAATTGCAATAATGCCATATTTATAATGACATACTACATTTTTCTGTGTTCTATAGAATGTGTGTTTAATATTTTGATATTTGATTCTGAGATTTCAGAGCTTCATTGTGAACTTTTTTTTGTTCTATATTTAAAACAACAAAAAATATATAAAAAAGAAAATAATGTGTTCGCCAATATTTCAGCCACAAACATTTTCAGCATGCTGCATGATTCGATAAGAAAGGGAAGTCGTATACTTTTCAATTTGCATAATTATCTCTGCCCTACAGCAAATCTGATAACTTAGTTTCTAGCGTGCAGGAACAAAGGCATCACTTTTGCACAATAGGTAATACACAATATAAGTGCCTGCATGGAAACACAGTTCAGTTCAAAGATATAAGTTATAACAATGCAAGAGATACTGGGTATAATTCTCAAAAAAAGAAAAGAAAAAGAAAACCTGCTTCTCAGCCCATAAGCGTAATTGCCACCTAGAGCCAAAAAAAGAGCATGCAGGTGAAAAAGAAAATGAGGAGGAAGGGAGGAAAATAGCCTGAAAGAAAACTGTCTATTTGTTAGGCATGTATGCTGTGAACAGGAATCCAGTCTGACGACTAAACAAACACAGTAAAATCCTCACACACCTGTAAATATTTCTGATTGTTAACACGCATACAAAGTTTGCCTCTTTCAAGGCTAGCATGAAATCATGATAATGTGATAACCAGTTTGTTTCTAAAAACAGTTAGAAAGCGAGACAAACAGCAATGCTGGTATCTGCAACAGGAGTGGCAAACACAAAGGACTGCACAGTTTGTAAATGTCTGTTGATGACGTCTGTGGCTGTTGCTTTGTATCTTGCGGTTATATATTTAAAGTAATATTTCACCCAAAAATGGATATCTTCTCACCCTCAGGACATCTAAATAGTAGATGAGTTTGTTTCTTTATCAGAACAGATTTGGCTCTTCTGCAGTGAATGTGATGTCAGAATTAGAGTCCAAAATTTATTTGTTTTATACAATAATCAACAAGCAACTCAGATCACTCCAGTCCATCAATTTACATCTTGTGAAGTGAAAAGCTGTGTTTTTAAGTAACAAATCCATCATTAAGAGGTTTTAACTTTAGACTGTTGCTTCTAGTCAAAGCACAAAAACAAAAACCATTATAATGCTTCCTCCAGTGTTATCCTCTCACATCAAAATTCACTGACATAATTGTTTAGAACTGTTTTGTATGGTTTTCACTTGTAAATAGAGTCTGACGTGATATTTCTTAAAGATGGACTTATTTCTTATAAATAGGCAGCTTTTCACTTGACAAGATTGACCAGAGCCGTGTAAAAAATTGAGATTTTTATTTTTTTATCATTCTGACGGCACCCATTCACTGCTGAGAATTGTTTTGATTAAGAAACAAACTTCTATATTGGCCTGAGGGTGAGTAAATTTTCATCAGATTTAGCTCTTTGGTTACACTTTATTTCGATAGTCTATTTAGACATTCTACTAACTATAAGTAACTTTGTAACTACATGCCAACTACATGGCAACTAATTCTCATTAATTCACAACTTCATGTCTACTAACTCTCAGAGGAGACTGTTAGGGTTGGTTTAGGGTTAGTAGAATAAGTTGATGTATACTTGAAAAGTTTCTGATAGTCAGTATGTAATATGTTGTGGACTAATCAAAATAAAGTGTTCGATGATATTAAGCAGACAGTCTACTAACACTCTAATGACTGCTAGTTGACATGTAGTTAGAAAGTTACTTACTGTTAGTAGAATATCTAAAGTGGACTATCAAAATAAAGTGTTACCAAATTTTTAGGTGAACTATCTAAATACTTTATAACTGTGAGTCTACTTTTATTACAATCTTTATGCATGTTTTTGTCTGAAAAATTCAGCTTACCACAAATAACTTGTAAGCATGTTTTATATGCTTTAAATAAACAGACAATATAATCCTTTTCAACTTCAAGCAATGACATAAGATCAAGATAAAACATGCTCTCTGTAGAGACAGCCGCAAGCCAAAAAGAAAAAATGGTTAACTAATGACGTTTTTAGCAACTATGAACATCAGGAAGTTCTGCATTTTCACCCTGCAGGTGTTAATGAAGCTTGTGGACTGCAAGACCTATCCTCTGACATTAAGATACTTGTCCTGATTCTTCTGCAACATGTCGGTGCACGTCAGACTTGTTTTGCTTAAGCAGGTAAAGGAATGTTTTACTGGCTGATGCCAAAAACTTCAATTGAATATCTGAAATTGCATGTGCAAAAGTCTGTTCTGTGTTTGATAAACAGGCCTCTCTCTGATTCCATGCATGACTATGTTGAAGTAGAGTACATGGATTAAAAGCTAATCCAGCTGAAAACAACAGACTATCTAAGAAACTAATTCAAAATCACTTTCTTTATCTGCCTGGCATGAGATTAAACCAGTACACATGCCTCACAAATGTCTGAAAATCGGCTGTTCCATCCACACAATGAAATGCAGCAGGAATAGAAAATAACTCAACTTTCTACAACTCATTACATATTGATTGATAATGTTTAACACAATTAAATGGTAAAAATAATAATACAATGGTAAAATTGTGTATTATTAAGCATTAATATTAAGCATCATTAAGTAAATCATTGTACTCCAGTATTTTGTAACAAAAACAAACAAAAATATGTCATATAAAATGCGCATGATGGAAATGAGGATGCAATTTTTGCATTACAGTAAAGAGAATTTGAGAGGGAAATGTGCACAATCATCATGAGAACAATATCACATTGCAAAACAACACCCTAAAAATAGGCTTAATTTTGTTATTGCAAAATAATAATTCTCATATTTTACTTCAGCTGTGACCTGGACATGTTTTATTACAGTTCAAAGGATGAATACATTTTCTCTGCATATTAAATAAACACTATGCATCATCTGCTGAATAAAGGGAGTATTCTGCTTATAAAACGTATGCATTTCCTGCTCAAAACCCACAGTATACAAGCTTAAATTTCATCTAAAATGTTAACCGCATGTTGGTCACTGTGGTGTAAGAAATGTGTTGCAATGCAAAGTCATGATTCTGCATTAAAGCAACCTGTTAACACTTTGATAGTGTCCTATGTGTACTTGGCTATTTTTACAGGAAATATTCATACATCTAACTTTATAGACTTGATTTGGAAATATATGAGCTTGGTTTACTCAAAGTGTATTGATGCTTGAAGTATTTGGCTGGCAAAACAAATTATTGTGTGACTCATCTGTATTTTTAGGCTGCAGAACAAGACTTTGCACTTAACGTTACTACATTTTGAAACACAACCATGTTTTAACTTTTACTTTACCAGAGCAGAGGAGACCCCAGATGAAATAAATCAACTTGGAACTGACAAAATAAATGTTTCTTCATAACTTACGGTATATTATTTGTTTATTGTTGTGTATAGTCGTTAAATTTACGCTCGTGTACTGTAACGTTACCAGCTGACGTGGAAACACTCACCTGACTCGCTTTGTAAAACTGTTTCTTTAGTCCGGCAACAGACATCTTTGCGTCGGATCTCTTCGCTTTAACAAATTAAGATTTAATTTAATTCACCCGATATTTAAAAAACAAAACTATACGCTTCCACAGAGCTGTGAAAAAACTCTCGTAATCTCTTCTTCCTGATCGGCCAGAGTTTCAACCTGCAGTATGCACGTCACACCCCATCTACTCTGACGCGACGCAACTAGAACGCTTCCACACACGCGTCGCGTATAATAGGGGAGTTCTGATTGGTCGACTGGTTGCCAACGTCAGGATTTCAACGCTCGCATTGTATTTCTGAAAGCTTACCGCACTAAACATGTGACGTTCTTTTAAGTTATTTTTGTAATGTATATATATTACGTATATTGTTGTATGTATTTTGTTATGTAAATCTGGCAGTAGAAGAAATAATAAAGAGGCGTAACTATCTGATCTGATTGGCAGATTGAGTGCGTCGCGTTGCTTGAAGAGATACAAACTCTCCAGCTTCCGGGTTAAGATTCATCTACCTGCGTTTGTTACGTTTTCAATAAAGCATCAATTCATTGAAATCCATATATATAAAAAACCCTAACAAAAGCACTTATTTACACTAACATCATATGCCGTTATTGATATGCCAGAATATATATATATATTACTGTATTAGAAATGAAATAAAATTCAGTGAAGTAGACAAATCACAAGCAACAACATTTTGTTTTTCAAGAATAAAATCCATCTTTATTTTTTTTTAATTTCATTTAGTCATGTTCTGTGTCTTATAATTCAGGCTGCAAAAAACCTGCAATAGTACATTAGCAGAAAGAGGAAAGGTCTTTGACACTTTGTGATTGACATTCACAAAAAATATATATATATTTAAATATAGCTACAGGACACAGTGATCAAGAATACGGGTCTCCTATTCGGTGCAAAGTGTGTATGTGTGCATAATGTGTGTGTTTGTGCGTGTGTGTGTGTGTGTGTGTGTAGTCGGCAGAGGATACTGGTGAGATAGAGACCAGCCATCTCCCTGAGAATAAATCTTTTTTTGTGTGAAACACACAGAGCAGAAACATTTCTTCTACGAAAACGAAATAAACATGAAACCACAGACATTGCTTTACAGGGTGACTGAATGAGACAAACACTTTGTCTTTACAGGAAGGCATGCATCAAAGGCCTAGAGGTGGGGATTGTCCAAACAACACATTTAAAAATACATTACACAGACAGAATTCTCATACTTCTCATTCTTTAACAAGGACAGGCTACACTCTTTGATTTGAGATGTAAAGTTGGGCACACAGAAGAAGACAGATTTCTTCTTGTTCATTTAAAAAAAAAAAAAACGAGATACAACACCACATTTGATCTCTCATACAGAACAAGAGCACATTCATTCATATGAATCTTCTTAACCAGTTGTGTATTATACATAGTACTATAAACAATACAGTTAACCTCGATAGCAGAGAACTCTGTAAAATTTTTGTTTTGGTGAAAGAGTACAGAAAAATAGAATGGAAGGATGCGATCTGAGCCACAGAAATGGACAAAAGGTGATGTAATCAACAATTTACAAAATAATACAACAGAAACCACAAGATGCATGTGGCATATCTGTACCCAAAACCTGCTGGATTAAGCTTTTGAATGGTTTCTCTCGTTCGCTTCTTCCGGTTTGTGAAAACAATGCTTTTGCATGTGAAGTCCACCAGGCAGGTGATCCTATTGTAGGAAGTGTCTCATAACATCAGGCTGGGGTCATCAAAGTTGCCCCAGCTCTGTGTGTGTCCCAGAGAACAAGCTGTTGAAAGCCATCCAGGCTGGCTCAGAATAACTGTCCATCTCCTGTTAAGTGTTCCCTCCAGATCACTTATAGAGAGCAGCTCCAGAACAAAATCCATGCCAGTTCATGTTTTAAGTCCGGTATTCCCAAGCACAAGCTGGAGGAATTCAAACGCCGGCTGATGAAAGTCCTTTGTTTCTTTAACATCTCTGTCTCTCATCCTTCTCCACCTTTCTTTCTCTTTTCTAACTAAATATACTAATTTATTTACATTCCTATTCAAAATAATCTTTTAGAAATGTCCATATAAATTAAATGAACATTTAACTTTTTTTTGTTTATATTCTAAAGTGGCATTTACAAGGGAAGGGGACGTGGGACTGAGGTTTCTCATTGCATTAACATGATAACAAAAAAAATAAGGTGCAGCACCAAACACTGTCAGAATGTGCCTGAGCAAACAAAAGCATGTATGGGTGTCAAATCTTGCATTTGCCAATAGAGTGCAATAGTCTGGTTCCGGAAGTAAAATCTGATTATATATTTTTTTAAGAACTCTGAGGTTGTTAACTGATGGTTTATACTTTGGTAAAGCCATCTTTTTCACATTATTTTTGAAACAGTCATGTTTAACAGTGGACTTTGTAATGATTACATTACCCATTACGCTGTACTGACAATCCCAAAACAATCAGAGTCGCACCCTGCAAACCTCCGTAAAAGAACTTAAAGGAAACAACAAAATATAATATATATTAAAGAAATATGCACCTATTACATACTGATTAAGTTCAAACCTGAATAGTTCTATTAGTAAATGAGTAGTAAAGGAATAATTTTATATTCCATCATCATTGCAGTGCTTCATGGGTTTGTCATTTTTTCCCCTACTCATTAAAGCCATAAAGTACACAGTCTTGTAGCTTTGTGTTTTTGTCCAATTTTCAATATTTTCTGCTTCATATTTTTGCTTGTAACACTTAAAAAATCTCTACGAGGGAAAATAAAATGAACAGAGAACACTTCCGAAACCATCACTGCTGAAAAACTGGATGGGCACTAATGCACTGTTGTTTACAGTCATGCCAAAGTTTGCAAACCCGCCAATATATAAGACTCTTTTCTGTTGAAAATCTCTTTTGCATATAATAATGTGTTCTGTTAAGTGCTGTTGCACTCAAATGTTGTTTACTATAACTAGAGTCTAATACTGCACTAAATGTGTCAAATTCTGCTGAATATGAGGTATGTGATCATTTAAATAACTGTTAAAATGAGGATTTCATGGTTGTTGTTGCATTACTGTAACAAAAGGCGTTCACAAATGTTCGACCATGACTTCTATTGCACATTAGAAAAGAGTTTAGCACACTTATGAACAAACAAATTAAACTTTTAAAAAGTTTAAAGGAAAATTCAAGGTTAAATACAAGGTAAACTCAGATGCTATTAGATACAGTTAAGTACTATAAGGGCTAATGGTTCTATAACTTTACAGCTGCCCTATAGACTTCCACTGTAAGTGCATTTCTGTCAATTATATATATATTATATTGATAATGATTATTTTCATTAAATTAAACACTTTTTTTTTTTAAACTTTGAAACAAGCTTGACTTGTATTTAATGTGGAACATTCCTTTAACGTAGCATTGGTAACATTGGTCCCCTTATTTTTAACAAACAATCTGGGCACAACAGTTTTTTTTTTTGATGGGATTGTCAAAGTCTCATAAAGCATAATGCAAGACCAAAAGTGCATTGTGTACATTCGGTCTCAAATCAAAATAAGTGCTTTTGGGATACATTCATGATTTGTCTTAGGGTGATAAAATGAGTGGTGAGAGAGGGAAAAAAAGCGATAGTAGTGCTTAAAGAGTGATTCAGCGGCGAAGGACAGGTGACGTCATCTAGTACGTCCTATTCGCTTCATTATAAAGTGTTGTGCTCTCCTGAACGTTCGCGTGGAAGAGAGTTTGATCCTGTAAAATTATTAAAATGATAAAACCTCTTATAAAACTCCTTTAAATATCTCTGTGTACAGATGCAGAAGGAACAGTGGCATGCTTAGACATCTACAAGTTGGGACGAAGGGCCTTTGCAAGCATACATCTGTACAATAATTTCGGAGTGTTTCCATAAGATAAAAAGAGATCTGAGAGCACAACTCCAGGAATAATCCCTATACAAATACGTTTTGTGCGTTGTCGAATCTGAAAGTTTGTTGGCCCCCAAGTTTGTGTGTATGTTTGCAGCAGGTTAATTGTGTATGTTCGTAGTGTGTTGTATGTGTGTGTGTGTGTAGGCTAACAGTGCTGCAATAGACTGAATATTCTCCTTGGAGGTTTTTAAAATGTGTTAAACTGAAATGCTGTTTTTTTACACATAATGGCCTCTCTTGCTTTAACACTCACTCGTGATCGTCACTACACACTCTCTGTCATTCTCTGTCCCTCACTATCTCCCTCTTTCTCCCGCTCTCTAACTGTTGGTGGAGTCAGGGAAGTTGATCTCGCTGCCAAACACTTCCCTGTACAGAGGCGGGAAGCTGTAGGCTGTCTCCGGGTGAACCAGGCGGAAGAACTCCAGCTTGTCAATATGCAGGTTACAGATGGACTTCATCTGTGGTAGTTTGGACACCATCTGTGAACACACAGATCAGATACTTCACAACAATGAACTAAAACTACTGGATAAGCCTGACCTTTGAACTAGTGCACAAACACATGTTTTTTGCAACTTAAAACACAAATTACATAACTGTTCAAAAGTGGGGTCAATTAGAGTTTCTTTTTAAACCAGTCTTTATTTATTAAACCAAAAAATAAAGTAAAACTGTGATACTGAGGAATATTATTATAATTTAAAACTTAAATTGTTTCTATTTTCTAATGTTTTCATTTTGAATGTATTTTAAAGCAATTCACTCCTGTGATTAAATAATAATTTTCAGCATCATTACTCCAATCTTCAGGATCGCGTGATCCTTCAGAAATCAGAAATGTTGATTTGACACTTTAATAAACATTTTATCTTATCATCAGTTTTGACAACTGTTGTGTTGCCTCATTTTTTTGTAGAAACTTTTTTTTAGATTGACAAATTGACAGATAGATAGATAGTAACAAATCAGTCTTTACTGTAAATTGTATCAATTTAATGTTAAAAAGTATTAATGTCTTAAAAAACAGCAACGTATATTTTTGCAAATTGTGAATTTGAATTGAATAGGCAACATATGAAGTGTTCAGTTGTAAAAGCCTCTTATTGGGGTTTAAAATGTTCTTCTAAAATGATCAATTTACTTAGGCTCCTACACTTATGAAAAAACATAATTAAGTGAAATTACACATAGCAGCCTGAAATGTTTTATTTATATATATATATACATATATATATGTAATTATTCCTGTAAATACATATACATACACACACGCAGTTAAATGCAATAGCGTTAAATACATTTGACCCTTAAATGATAAATGATAAAGAGAACTTTATTATATTAAATTCAGTGGCTGACTCGAAATCCTACAATATACTGTCGTTTGCTCATCTATTAACCACTAAAATATGTCTTTTTTTTTTATACATAACCTAATGCACAATTTGTTTCCCTTTTCACTTTTCTATTGCTTTCTGGGTCAGAATTTTGTGCAGAACTAGTTTTTGTAAAGATTAAGTCAAACAGATTCCTCACCTTATCCAGTTTTTCAGTAGTGGCTCCGTTCATGTGCAGGCTGTGCTGAAGAGCCACGTAAACCTTCTCCTGGAGCTTCTGCACCTGCTGAGACTCTGTCAACCATGGCCGATCTGAACAAAACAGAGCAGAGGTTTCAAACTGTGAGAATGTGTCTCCTTTTACTGTTGTGTTCCAGTTTGACCCTGGCACATATTTCTTTTTCCAAGAGCACATAAACCCAGTCTAATAAACCTTTGCTTCAGGAAATTGGTAGCAGACTTGTGTGAGAAAGTCTCACCTGGAGCAAGCAGGACTGCAGCGCTGAATAAAGCCATTTCCTCATCACTCAGCTGAAGACGGCTCAGACTTTTAGCCAATTCAAAGACGGCGTTCACCAGGTCATCACACCCTACAAACACATACTGATTACCATGCTGAAGATGAAGAAACAAATTACATTTCAGTCGAGGGCCATAATTTGCCCAGAACCCTCTTTTGATTTAGCATGAAATGATTTAATGGATCTCTTAGTTTCCATGAATTCTAAAGGAAATTATAAGATGTTCTAGGTACAAAGCCTTAGGCAATTTGTGAGACTTAAGCAGTTAAGGAAAGCAAGCTTTTCTTTATCATGAATATCACAGTTGGCCTCTATTTATTTTATAATAACCTGAATGCTGCATTTAAAATTGAACAGTTCTTTTCTTCCTTAATATTCCATATAATGGATTATCAAAACAGAAACAGCACAGAGACTTGATTCTATGTATTGGCCACTGATTGGATATTGAACATGAGGCTGAACAAGGCAGATGAAGTTTAAGCAGACTAAATGACTGGAGAATTCATGCTTATATCACCAAACACAAGTCTGTCATTTTTAGAAGATGCAGTTATGCTATTTGACATTATGATAAGTAAAATAAAAGTAAAAATTAACATGCATGGATAACATGCATTCAGAAAATAGATAGACTGAATTTCATTTCAATCTCAATTTGAAAAAAGAAAAAAGATTTAAATAAAGAAGTGGTATAATCTGCAAATCATTCTACCAACGTATTCCAAGAATAAAGGTTTTTATTTGATATATTATGCACCAAGAGTGCTTTCTGCAATGCTTCCATTTAACTTCAATGAGCTATTACTCACACGAGCATCGCTTGTATTCACTAACTGGGTTAAAAACCCATTAGCTCTTGTGGCTTATTGATTCATAACGCCTCTGCTCTTGCTCTAAAGAGGCTGTTGGTGTTTTGCATTACATGGTAAAAGAGAATGTGTCTAAAGTGGAATACTAGAGTATTTGATATTGTCTACTATTTTTTCCTTAGATAGTTTCACATTATGTAATTGTATAAATTTTAAACAACAGTTTGCTTCTACTTTGTTTCACATGACCATGTTTCTACCATGAAATGCTATTTTGCATTTGCAATACAAATTTGTGTTAAACAGTCTTAGTAGAATAAATAAGTCAAAATAACTTAGCAGCATCTTATTCTGAATTTATTGATTACATCTAGGTGGACTGAGACGGGTACTTTACTTAAACGCATCTGATTCTGTACATATCCAGATACTCACCAAGGGCTTTGAAGAGCTGAGGACTTGCAAACTTGCCATCAAAAAACATAGTGTTGTTTGAAGAGTTGTAAGCACGGCACATTCGGATCAGCAGGATTTCCAGACATCCTGGAACAGTAATAGAGAGAAAGAGAGCGGCAAAAAAAAAACATGATGGGGGAAAGCAGAAAAGATAGAGGACAGAGACAAAAAGAAAGACAGATAGAGAAAGATAGAGAAAAACATAAAAAAAAAGAGTGCAGGGGAGAGGGAAGCATGCTCCACCGTGCAAAAATACAGAGAAAAAAAAAATTATAATTTTTCTCCAAATATGGGAATATCAAACACCATCAAAAAGAGATCAATGTGTTTGCGATCATTTTAAATGACAATCAGAAAAAGAAGTTTTGTTTAGTGAAGATATTTTTTTTTATTACGGTAAACCCAAAGACAAAGTAGAAGTAGACAGAATGTTGGAGAAACAAACACAAGAGGAGACAAACGTTAGTGCAAGACTCAAGTTAACATGGACAGAACTGAATCAGGCGTGGCGGATTCACAAGACGGTTGTGCTTTTTTTACGCAAAACCTGCATTTTACTTATGTAACCACCAACAATCCAGTTTAACAAGTCACTAAATGTGCTGAAATATCATACATTGATGGTAAAATAATGGAGAAGTGTATTCTAACCAGGCATTTATCCAAACACAAAGTGCAGTCAAGCACACAGCTATTTTAAAAAGAAGAATTTCAGGTCATTGGTATGAAAATTTATTTCCACAATGGAATAAAAAAAAAAAAAAAATTTAACATTTAACATTTTTAACATTTAAAGTTCTGAGAAAGAAAAAAAAAAAAAAGAGTCCAATTCACACGGTTAACTCACAATTCTGAGAAGAAAGCCTTAATCTAATTCCTTGTGTGCAATTATGATTCCATAGCTCACAATTCACAATAAAGTCAAAAACTGTGCGCAAAAAACCCAAAAGTGAAAAGAAAAAAAGAAAAAAAAAGAAAAAAAAGGGTTTGTGTGTTTGCCATTATCAACTGTAAACTGCATGTCGATATCTGCTCTCTGAGTATTTTAGCTGTAGAATAAACAATAACACTAAAGAAACCAAGTATGTTCTGGAATGGTGTTAGAACATTACTAAATGAGATTAAACTATTATTGAAGGAGATTGAACGGCTGCCCAGGGCCACGCCAGAAATGCCACACCATGGCAGTGAGTGGATAAGGTGATGCGAGTGAGAAATCTGTTGTATAATCTGGGATTAGTCATCTGTAATCCGTGTGAGACAAAGGCAGCACTGACCTGCTTTGAGCAGGATGATCTGGTCATTCTGGCAGAGGTCCATGAATCCAGAGATGCGCTTGGCAAACTCCACAACGTACTGGATGGCATTTGTAATGTGCAGGGCGCACTGCTGCCACATCCACTCTGCAGACTGATTGCAGAGAGATTATTAATACATCCGTTAAGAAAGAGAAACAAATCAGCAAGCATGGTCACAAGATCGACCAGCTATTTATGTATTTGTCTAAAATGATAATGGCATATATTATGTAATATGACAATATTGTACCTTGAGCTGAAAGCTGCGGGTTTCTTCAGGTGTGTAGAGGTTCCAGGTTAGTTTTTTCAGCTCTTCTGCACTGTACTGACATGTCTCCAGGTGAGACTTCACCACATTTTGAGTGATTCGCTCTGAACAGAAATTCAATACATTAACACATTTTCCCTTATAATTCGTTCAATCAAACATAAATATGTCTATAGATAAATGGACTAAATATATGGGCAAATTACAATACAGGATATATATATATATATATATATACATAAAATCAATTACATTACAATGAAATATAGATCTTATATGATTTTATTACTATTACTAAAATAGATAGATTGCATTATACTTGCATTATACACTTACATAATTAAACATTATATAATAAAATGTCTATATACACAGAATACATATATATATATATATATATATATATATATATATA
>JAUMHE010000043.1:18663438-18674460 GCA_032359235.1 Enteromius mattozi | reverse complement strand
TGTGTGTGCATGTGTAAATATTTTTTTATAATTTTTTAAAAAACAAAATGTAACTAAATCTCTCTCGTTGTATCTTTTGTCTTGTTTTTTGTAATTAATTTTCTCTTTTCATTGTATTACTGTAACAAGCATTTCTGATGAAAATTGTTATTAAAATAATGTTGACATCTAATTTCTTTTATTTTTGTTATATTAGCTCAATCATTACAAATAAAGACAGCTCACCTATGTCATGTAGAGAGCAGTTATCTGGTAGAGATCCCAGGAGAGGGTGCGTAAGAAGACTGTTTTCAGGCAGGATATACTCATGCTTCGCCCACCCTGCTTCTCCCAAATCTACAGCGCTGGGCTCTGGAGAGCTCTGATTAGACGAACTTCCACTTCCGGCACTCCCGGACCCTCCGCTGCCCCCAAGCATCTCTAGAGTGCAGTACTCGCTTGCCTCCTCTGGGGTGAGCGGCAGGTCAAACAGCAAACCGTCGGGCAGAGTGGCGATGTCGTCCAGGTCACTGAGGGTGGAGCTGGAGCCTCCGTTGCTGTACGGCCGGCTGTGTGTGCTGTCTTCACCTGTCTCTTCACGTTCACGTGGTGCCAGACCTCCACCCAAACCGGCCAGGCACTCCTGAGACAGCTGCTGGTGCCGCTGCACCTCTGCGTACAGGCTGTCCCGCTGTTTCTTCGACATTCGACCAAACTTCACCGCTACAGAAAGAAAAGTATTATAAACTTGTTTTAATGTTTAATATATATATAATAGTAAAAAAATGCTTCTTGACCAGCATATCAGCAATTAGAATGACTGCATAAAAAATTGCAATATTATAGATTGAATTGTATTTTTTATTACATTAGTACTGTATATTTATGACAGACATTTACTTGAGATATTATATTTTGCACAAAACAAATGAAGCAGTTAGGGCTTTTTGGATTTTTTTTTTTTTTTACAATGATTTTATAAATACTTATTTTTTTAAAACTTAAAATATTTTTTATATGTAGCTTTAATATTTAGCTATAAAAATATATAGATGTACACATAATTAATGTACACTGTTATTTATACAGTAATAAATATTATTACTATTTATTATTCATACTATACATATATATTTTTATGGTACAAATAAAATGCTCTTAATTTTTCTTCAAAATACGGGGGTTTTAAATTTACACTTGTTATTCTATTACAGTGAATCATCTAACCAGAAGAAACATTATATTTGTCATCTGATACATAGACCACTAGGTCAAGATTTAAGACGATCCATAAATAAAATTTATGATCATGCAAACTACTTTAAATAAACAAGCTTAAATGGTTCTAGTGTTGTCAAAAGTACAGGCCGCAATATCATTCAAGTACTGACATTTTAAAAACATTTGAGCATTGTGGAGTCGATTCTTAAATGTCGCTGAATGGTCATTGTGTTCACGCGCTGAACAGATATGACTGTGATTGGCTACAACGACCATCGTGTGAGTGCTTGGTAAAGAGGGTTAAGCCTGCCTCACTTTCTGTAGTAAGTATATTTGAGCCCTCGGGTTTCTAAAATTCCGTTTTCTATCAGCTGGCGGGCTAGACTTGTGCTCACCATCACGGCTCATGCCGAGTGCCAGGCACTTCTGCAGACGACAGTGTTGGCAGCGGTTCCTGTTGGTTCGGTCTATCAGGCAGTTCCTCTGCCGCGAACATGAGTACATGGCATTGTTCTGCTGGCTGCGTCGGAAAAAACCCTGCAAAACAGAAACATGGTTACCTCAACGTACAGTATGGCAAAGATCAGGTGCGGCTTTCATAGGTGTGCCCTGCCACCGCATGACGAACATAAAGTAATATAAACTGACCCAGAAAACAGGACAAAAACATGGGGATAAAAGATAATAGGAGAGAGCACAAAAGGATCATTTTGTTTGTGTGGGTTGAATGGAGCTCTATGAATCTACGGTAAGAAAAAAAGAAAATATAATATAGAAATAGTGCATTACACGGGAATTCTCACCTTGCATCCTTCACATGTAATAACACCATAGTGAATCCCAGAGGATTTGTCGCCACAGATCTTACATGGTATAACCTCAATTTGAGCTGAAAAAACAAACAAACAAACAAACATCGTTTTAAACATTAAAAGCAAGAACAGTAACACTTTACAATAAGGCTCATTAGTTAAAATTAGATAATTACATAAGTTAACATGAACTAAAAATGAACAATACTTCTACAGCATTTATTTATCTTAGTTATTGTTCATTTCAGCATTTACTAATGCATTATTAAAATCACAGGTTGTGTTTGTTAACATTAACTAATGCATTGCAAACAAGCATGAACAAACAATGAACAACTGTATTTTCATTAACTAATATTAACAAAGATGAATAAGTAGTGTAATAAGTACATTGCTAATTGTCTGTTCATGTTAGTTATTACATTAACTAATGTTAGAAAATGACACCTTTTTGTAAAGTGTTACCGCAAAAGCATATCATGAATCACACAGAAAAGTACATACGCCCAAATACTATTTTGACATGCACCAGAAAACAACATCCACCAATGAAGATTACAGTCAAAGAGAGACCTCTCTCGGTCTGCATGTCATGAGGGACAGAAATAGCCAGATGATTGATTTTCAGACTGAAGGTTGTATTATGTCTCAGCTTTATGAGAGGCCTTGATGCAACTCATATGATCAGTGGAACAGAGTAGGCACTTCCATAAACAGCCAGTCATAAAACTTATATTTCCTAATTAACAGTAAATAGTATGTAAATAAGTATTTAATTATTGACACAAACTAAATAAATAAATCAATTAATTAATAAATGAAAGAATGATTTAAAAAGTCTGTGCTTTATGACAACACAATTAATACGTAATAAAACATTTAGATTTTTGCATAAAATGTTTTATATATGCAAACAATTATTTATTATTGACAAAAACTAAATGAAAAATAATGAATTCATTAATAAATGAAAGGACAAAATGTGCTCTGTATTAATTACACAATAATTATGCAATAACACATTTCAACATTTATATTTAATTATAAAATGTTAATTATGTAATCCATTTCTTTGGCAAATGTAGTGTTTGAATGGAAAACAAAACTCGCAAAAACATGATCGGTAAGCAAAAAAAAAAGAAAAAAAATTCCTCCATTTTGTCTTTCTAGCTCTGTCAGCTTAAAGCAATGACCAAGATACACTGTGGCATGCAATGGAAAAATCTGTAAGCCCTTGGGTGCCCCTCCCGTACCGCTCTCTGTGTAGAGTTATATAACCTTCGTCTGCAAACATTCCACAAACACACCATTCAGGGCTGCTCAGTCTAATAATGCAGATGTTCTGCCTCCCTGCCACTTCTGATAGCCTATTGGTTTATGTTGTGGCAGATGTGTTTGTGATTGGCCGGCTCTGAGTGTCACTCTATTCAGCCTGGCTGTGAGCCCATGTGGACTCGCTGTCCTACTGACATACTTTCTCAGTGAAAAGGGGAGGGCGGCTGGGGGCGGATCCTCTGTGCATGTAATTTAAATAGGCCTTTCCTTTCTTTCAGTTAAGGTGGAACTGGTCTCGATAGGAACACAAGAATTTTAACACACACAAACAGGGACAAGTCAAGAAAATTTTACATTTTAGTTTAGAAAATACTCTTTATAATAAAGGTTATACGAATATTTACATTGTGATTACTTGTATTATTATGACATTTTATATATTATATGTTTAACTTAAAATGTTGACAAAAGATTTGTGTGTGTGTATTATTATACTATTATTAATAAAATTATATATATATAATTATGTATTTTTATGGTAATTTTTAATGTTCTTTCTATTTAAACCTAAAATAAAAAAAAATTATAAAATGTTATAAAAATGTTACATAATTGTATATTATATAATTATACAATAATTGTATAATTTTTGTTTTGTTTTGTTTATTGGCTTTTCTATTTAAAAACCTGTCTATTTATAAACACATATATAATACATAAATTGTTACACAATAATTTTATAATTTCAATATATAATACAAATAGCTTTATCACTTCAATAATAATAGCTTTTTTATCTAAACCTGCTAGATTTACTGTTTAAAAACAGTTTATGTTGCATTTCATGAGAATCCTGACCTAAAACTGCCTAATGTACTAATGTGTTTCATATTAGCATTACTGAGGGATCTTGATCCTTTAGTTTCCACAGTCTCTTACGTTCTAAATGCCATTTGCGTGATATAATGGAGAATAAACAAAAAATAAGGACAGATGAAGAATGGAATTATCTACGTGCACAGCGATTCAGAAAAATGGTTCAAATTTATTTTGAGAGGTAGCCACTGTTATCTGTGTTTGCGTGCAGGTGCCATAATGCAATCAGATTTGAGAAGAGAACATTGTGTTTATCAGTAAAGTATAACTTGGTGACATAACACAAGACGGCGGATTAGATTAAGCAGAAGAACACAACTGATTTTAACCATAAGCATTCAGGATAACACTAAAGCCACTGACCCAACAAATATCACAAGAACAACCACAAACTTCTATTTTAAAGTCTTGCGATGACAACACATACGCTTCAAAAAAGTATAAACAATTACTTCAATGTAGGCAATTGTGCATCATTTGACTAAAGCGCATGTAATGAGGTGTAGTCATGTTTCTAATCGCAAATGAATTACCCACAATCCTGCGTCTGTCTTGTTACAGTGATGAGCAGAAGGGCTTCTGGTCACGAGGTTGGCATATGTAGGCCAGAGTAAAGAACAATGATTTAACACCTCGCCTATTTTACATAACACATCCCGGGTTTCGCCCAAGCCAAGTGAAATCCTTACACTTCCCACAGATAGGACAGAATTACTCTGTAGTTTCTGATAAGACAGTTGATCAGTGTGTCAGTAAGTCACTATTGGTTTCTGCTGTCTGGCCGTCATGACAGCAAGGTCATACATATTCACTTTAAAGATTGCACTGATGCCAAAGCAAACATAAAATGTGTCTCTAAGTGGCAAAACAGCTTCATTTATGCATGCATTAATCTGTGTGAGTTTTCGATTATCGTCATTTCGTGTTGACTAAATATGTAATATGTATTTAAATGTAAGGATTATTATTAGAATGGAGAGGACACAAGTTAAGTGAATGCTGACGACACAAAACAGTCCATGCAAAATGCCCAGGATTTACATTAATAAAAAACACTCCTGACAAAGTCCAGATCTGCTCTTTCTCAATATAGTATATATCACCCGCTACAGCCTTCCTGTCCTCAGCTGCCCTGTGAACATGAGCTCTGCTGTGTATATTTAAACACAGCCCCACCTCACGACAGTATGTCCGGACACGTACGCCCGCGGCTGCCTTTAACATTTGTCCAGAGAGCAAACAATATGGGAGAGCCAAATCCTCACATTGAGCTTCCAGACAAAGAGTCTGGATAACTAGCTAAATTAAAAAGAAAATTGATTATGATGTGATATTTGCTCAAACCAAGGTAAAGCGTAAAAAGAAGACAAAAGTGTAAGAATTATATTTAGACTTAAGGTTTTGCAAGCAGAGACTAAAAACTGATAGAATTCACATATTCATTATGGTTTTACAGATTTAAGTATTAAAGTGAAAAGTTTTTGTTGTGATTATAAATTATTGTTACAGTGTTCATTTAACTTTAATATGTAATTCATAAATAAATTGAATAATGAATGGATAAGAAAGTGCAGAATGGTGTTAGCCATGGTACTAAACTGGAAACTTGTCATTGTGATGTACAATTATTGCCACAGTGCATAGTGTTTGTGTCACTTTTAGTATCATTTATTATTATTATATCGATTATCATTATTTTCAAGGTGATTTACTGTAGTGCTTATGATAATTTAATTACATTTAATAATAAATAAATGAATACTTGCTCCACAATTTTAATTATTTCACTATGTGACAGGAAAGAAATCAAAGAGTGGAAATTACGTATTATATCATAATCATGCATAATAGCTGGTGCTGAGAAATATTTTTGGTCAGAGTATTGGGCCTCTCACGCGTGTATTTGTTACATAAATAGGTGATACTGTTGTAATAAACGCCGTTTATTGTCTAGATCAAGATCGAAGTTCAAGTTCATACTCAAGTTCATGATTGAAGGTAAAGGCGCGGCGGTGTCAATCATCACCAATAGACCGCGTGGGTCTGCACGACTCCAGCGAAGCGCCTCCCCTCGCTCCCTCGCGCTCTATCTCTTCTTTCCCTACTGTGAATGCTGTGTAATGCTCAGTGACATAACTAGGTCAGTAGAACAGCAGGTTTGAGCGCTGCTCACACAGCCGGCCATGCTGCCCTGCGAAAACAACAACACGCAGCCGACACGCCACAGCTCCATCTCCAACATTTACACTCAACAACATCACCACTACCGCATAGAGCGAAGACTGAACCCACAACAAGTCGCGATTAGACAGATATTTAGATTTAGGAGACTGTACGCGTCACCACATGGAGACATTTTATTCACCAATACATTATTAATATATTCTGAGGGGATATATTAGTGCTTGATAAAAAAAAGCACTCTTCTGCTTCTACACTCATTACGTAACAAAACAAATCCGTCAAACATGCCAAACCCACGACCAGCCGCTTCTGTTTGAAAATTCCATGAATTACATACATTTTTACATCTTACTATGAATCACTGTAACATTTGAAAAACAAAATGGAACGCCGAAGAGCGTTTAAACGCGTTACAAAGTAACAAGTGGCAAGCGCTGCAAACGTGACAGAAAAGCAGTCCGAAGATGTGCGTGCAGACGTTTATATAGTTTATAAATGTTTAAAACCTATTCAAAGAATAGCGACAAGCTAATAGTTGTATGTCATGCAGTGATCCAAACATCTTACCTCTCATTTTGATCGCCGTTTCTTGATTCTCCAAAGTTCACTGGGTGCGGAGCAATATTGTTCGGACTAATATAAGACAGCTACTCGAATTAAACTTTTCAGCTCCGACTGTGAGCATTATGAGAAAAATAAAATATCAGAAAGATCCACAAAGTAAATTCGCGTCTCTTAAGGTCTTCTGTTGCGCTTTGGGTACAAAAAAAAAACGAAAGTCGCTTTCGTCGTGTGTTATGGCGCGGTGTGAAACGTCGTCGTCCTCCCTCTCCTCTCACTCTACCCTGCTAACCTACTTTCAGACGCGTGGACTCTCACATGATCTCACTGCCGCGCACTGCTCACGGGGACGCGCATCCAGTCAGCGCTTAAGGTGGGACTACAATTCAGTCATTCAGATTCAGATAGCTTTTTTTCCCCGTTGTAAGTCAAATGAATTGAATTAATCTAAAGTAAACAAGGTACTAGCTAGAGGACAAAGGACAATACTGTAAAAAAGTTACATTTAGGTTTAACTCACATTTTTCATTTACAAAACAAAAGTAGTTATAAAGACAGTCTGCAATAATAAATTAATTGCATCTAAAATTAATTCAACAACAATGATAATTCTGCCAATAATTACTCATCCTTATGTCCCCCAAACCTGTAAGACCTTCGTTCATCTTCAGAACACAAGTTAAGATATTTAGATGAAATCTAAGAGCTATCTGACTCTGCATAAACAGCAACGAAAGCAGCGCTTTCCCTAAAGTGAAAACCATAAAATGCTTGAATGCTAAAAGCAAACAACGCTTATTATGTTGATTACATTATGAGGAAAGCACGTATGTGCCATGGTATTGTCCAAAATCACAGAAGACAGTAATTTGGGGTTGAAATTGAAGTTGAGCCACTGATATCACATCGATTACTTTACAATGTCCTTGCTATGTTTCTAGGACTGGAAACAGTGACAGAACTGTATATTAAGTGCTCCTTTTGAAAATGACAAGTGAATGAAAACGCCCTGCAAAGGTGCAATGTACTTTTTTTTTTCTCTCAAACATCAACATGAAACAATAGCATATTGTCCGCCTAGTTGTTTTGCGCGCAGACCTGGGAAACTCGATTTTCGCATTGGTCTGAATGAAAATGCAAATTCATTCTCAGCCACTATAAGTGCCGCTTTTGGAGCGTTAAAAACTCACAAACAATGCATTAAATAAAATCGACCAATCACCGCATAGTAGCGTCACGCAAAGGAGGGGTTTGGAAAAATGTCGTTGAGCAAATAAAATAAAACTAAATGCATATGCTAAGATTATGAAAGAGTTTTTGACCTGATGCATGTCAACCTGTTGTTGGGAACTTCCAAAGCCAAAATATGAACCTTTCATAACCCATAATAGGGGCAACTATTCAATAATAATAAAGGGCCTGATAATAATAATAATAATTACAATTTATATTTATTTATTTTTAATATGAGTTTCTTTGTCTGTTAAACACAAAGGAAGATATTCTGAAGAATGTTGGTAACTGAAAAGTTGACCATTGACTTCCATAGTAAGGAAAAAGTACTATCAATGGTTAATGGATACTGTCAATTCTGTTGTTATTAACATTCTTCAGAATATCTTCTTTTGTGATTTATGTATAAAGCGCTACAAAAACAAAAGTGACTTGGCTAACTTACTGAGTCATTTTACAATGAAAACATTCAAAATGTCACATTTAAATGTCGGTTGCATTTAGAGCTATAATAAATGGCAGTTCTTTCGTGCACGCCACCAGACACCCATTAAAGAGACATTCTAGGATTGCGCTGCAAAATGGCCCTTTTATTAATCAAACCAGGCAGAAGAAATTCCTCAGTCATAAAGCATAAATAAGAGCTGGTTCTATAATAGTTATGGCAGATGGTTACGTAATCCTCAGAGGCCTGCTGGAGGCTTGAACAGACTAATTATTAATTTTTCATTTATCTTTGAGGGAACCCTTAACCCCTTGACTGAGTCTCTATTAAGAGAGCTTCTTAAATGAAATATTATCAAATTATTGTATAGTTGAAAAGGAGATATATTAATTCCATTGTAACATTTTAGACAACCAAAAAAAAAAAAAAAAAAAAAATCCATCACTGTAATACAAGCACCTGGGCATCAAATGATGAGTCAAAAGGAGCCAAAAATACAAATCCACATGTGCCTCCATGTGCATTTGGTTTGTGCACCTTCAAAATCCTAAATGGCAACGACAAGAAGAGCAGCGGCTGTGTGTGGAAAAGCTCGGTGATGCAATTCTCTGGCAGGGGCTCTTATGAAACACAGAGAGAAGATTACAGTAAGTAGGTTAGTGGAACAAGCAGAGAGCACACAGAGTGCTGCGCTCAAAGCGGCTCCCTGTTTCGGCCTCCTCCTCCTCCCCCCATCCATCGCTCTGTGACCGCCTCATCCCTGTCCGCTTCTCATGTCCACCTCCAGGCTCGAGGTCCTGGGGGATCTGCTTTTCTCCTTTTCTTCTTGTTGCCTCTTTTCTGATTCAATCTCTTTATTTCTATTGGTTCAGCAGACTGGCCTGCTGCGCCCCCTGCTACTCTCCATCTTTCATCTCTCCTTTCATCCGCTCATCTGTCTGCCTGTCTCTCTCATGCAATAAACATTGCGACTGCAGAAGAAAGTAATCCACCCATAACAGAGTTTCATTCCTGATTACACACGTACGCATGATAACGCAAATAATGCTACATCTTTCACCTTCTTGTTAAGATCTTTCAATTTTCTACATTCAACCTTTCCTGTGTTCCCTCCTTCGTGTTCGGTAACTAATAGCAACAGCCGTGACATTTTGACCCTAAACTACACAAACGCAGTTAGCAAAGGGATGGGGGTAGGGCTGAGCGAATCCAATCGCTCCAACAGGTTTGATCTGTAGAAACAGAGAGAGAATATAAAAGAACACTTATGATTCATGACAGATGGATGTGAAGAATAATAAAATGCTTATAGAATGGCATCTACAACTGACACATTACAAAAACAGATGTGAGTCTGTGAATAAATGATGCATTAACATTTATCATGGGTACAAAAGGTCAATGAATGCAGGAGTTGCACAGTTGGACACCTTACTGTATGTTTATTTTGAAGATAGTGTTAGTAGCGTTTGCTAATGCTTTGATTTAAAAAAAAAACCTTAGTGAAGGTATAAAACAAAAACGTTTTTTTCTTCTCATCAATACAAAGGCAAGGTAAATACATGCGAAAAGTTCACACTGGAAATTACATAATAATTAACCCTGTAAAGCCTGACATATTAAATAATTGTCAGATTTAGGATTTTAAAGGATTACTGAACTTCAAAAAATTCAATTCATGGCTTCAATTCAATATTCTCTGAAAACTGACATCTGACAAGATATTTATAACGGTATAGCAGAATACTTGCATAAAATGCATATAGATATCAGTAATCATATCTCCTAATAATATGCGAGGCCGGTGTTCTACGCAGGGGCAAGATGGGGGCAGCGCCCCCTCAAATAAATGCGCGAATAAATCGCACTATTGGACTAGTTGGACGCTTGAAAATGTTGAGTTTACTCGCTCCATTCGCGCGTAAAAATTAACTTAACAACAGACGCGAAGACGCGTCTAGTAATTCTGACACTTGCCGCTGCCTCCTGATGTCTCTGTAGTGCTTAAACATGAGGTAAAATTCGTTTTGGGTGTATCTCATAGGCAAACTTTGGTTTAATGAATCTATTATTTATTTCCTTTTTATTCCTGTTTCTAAGTACGAAGATGTATCATACAGCGACGATGATTTTGTCTACCATTGTTTCGGAATTCTGCCTCCGCTTGCTACGTAGTAATCACGTCAGTAGAGCAAGCTCCTGATTGGTTAACTTAATTCGCGTGAATCGCGCTGCAAGATGTCTAATCGCGTCTTTGCATTGACTTAACATGTAAATCACTCGTGATTAATTATAAGACAACCTTTAAGTTTTGTAAATATTCTAGTTACAGTGTGTTAAGTCTTACTTTAGGTTAAATGTTTTTGAGAATTAGACCATCCAGCTAAGATAAATGTTATGTCGTTGATTGATAAAATCTGGATTAAGGATATTTTA
>JAUMHE010000043.1:18601651-18613440 GCA_032359235.1 Enteromius mattozi | reverse complement strand
TACCGACTTCTGCCTGCCTGACTACCCATTAAAGATAGCTGCAAATGGATCCAACTGACTCTGGGAATTTATCACACATTTATTTACATTTATATATTTATCTTATTATATATATATAAACATATCATATTTTTCCTAAATATATACATGCATGTGTGTGCATTTATATATACGTAAGAAATAGTGCACACTCATATATTATGTAAACAAAATGTATTTTTATATAATCGTTTGACAGCACTAATTTAAATATTTTTTAAAAATGTTGAAATTGAAATATTTGGAAAATTCTAAATGTCATTCTATCACCTTTAACTATTTTAATGCATCTTTGATAAATAAAAGTATATATATATTTACAAAAACCAAAAAAACAAAACTCATTTGAATGGTACCATGGTACAAGACTACATACAAGTGGCAAATACAATATAAATGGAACTTTAAAGAACCTCATAGAATACCATGGTATTTCTATAATAATAGTGTCCAAAAGCTCTACAATGGTACATTTTGTACAGGCTTTCCAGGTAGAAGCTCATTTTTCTAAATGTATGGTTGTTTCTCTTTCTCTGACTCGCTCTCTTCACACATTTTGACAGATGTCACAACTGCTACTGTAAACTACAGCACAATGTGAGCTGGCCATTTGTAATCCTGAAGAAAGCAGATAAGTGTTTTGTCCATTGTTCAAATGTGTTTATGGCGTTTCTTAACATCTCTGATAACAGAATTTTAAACAATCTTTCTCCTGAGACAATCAAACTCTCACTCTGTCTTCCTACTGGAGAAAAAATAGGCCTTTTAGGCAGAATATCAAAAGAACAAAATCCAAATTGCCTTGAAATTGGATTCATTCGTGCTGCTCAGGTTCAAAACAGACTAATAAGAAGCGAAATCACAGAGGAACGTGTGTACGTGTGTGTTTAGAACCGCTTTCCATTTCCCTTCAATTTAGTTACGTTTCGTAATCTTTACACATTTACGGGTTGAATGTCACAAAAACATGCCCACATCATATTTCACCACCATCCCCAGAGGAAATTATATTTTACTTACAGAAAAATTAGTCTATTTTAGGACATTATTTAATCAGTTTCATTACTGACATTAAAAATAAATACAAATACGTACAGTCATTATATTTATCATTATCGTGAAAATAAAATAAAATAAAATGAAATGAAAAAAAAGAAAAAAAGAAAAGAAATTCACCTTTATAGTGCCTTACAAATAACAGTAACCAAACGGATCTGGGAATGGAAACTGATAAGACAATAAATAGTGCCAATATGGTTTGAGAAAATAACCTTCTCAAAGGTTTTTGTCCTTATTTGCATCAGGGCTGTTGAATCACATTACTGCTCTCATCTGCATTCATCATTCACTCACACAGATTGTTCCACTACAACGCAAATGATCACACCGTCCTCTTTAGGATTCCTCCTGTGTGAAAGTGTGTACCTGTTGGAGGGTGTTGAGAAGACCCCCAGGATGACGTCCCTGCCCTGCATGCGTATGATGGGGCTGGTGGACTGCAGCAGGTTAAAGTAGAAGTGTGAGTCTCCTGGGATTGAGCAGTTCAGACGCGCTTTCAGAAACGATGTCCACTGGCGCTCCAACACCCGCTGAGAGCCGCCCAAATCACCTTTACACACACGTGCCACTCGGGACACCATCACCTAATAAACACACACACACACACATTCAATAAGAAAACAGTTCAGTTTTTATTCCATACAGCCTCTATTCAGTGACTATTCACTGGAAAACTTCTTTTCAACCTCACTTCAATCGTGACGATTCAGTTGTTTGACAATAGTGTAAAAAGTTAAAGGGGCCATGCTCTGCTCTACTGCATTTTATTCTTTTTTAAAAAGTCCAATTATAAAGTTGGTCAAGGCATCTTGTGCCTAAAGCTGTCAATATTTAGTTTCACCCAACCATTTTCTTACTTCTATTTGACAGGAACTGGAGAAAGCAATATTATGGACGGAGGACTGGTACTGGTACCAGTTTGAAGAAAAACATCTTAATGATGGATTTGTTTATTACAAACACACAGTTTTTCACTTCTTAAGATGTTAACTGATGGAATGGAATGGAGTGGTGTGGATTAATTCAGTTGTTACTAACAGGTCTCTCATTCTGATGGCACCCATTCAATGCAGAGGATCCATGCAATACAAATCTGTTCTGATGTAGAAACTCATTTCTCATTACTGAACTGTCATTGACAGATATGCATGGGCAGTCATATACTGATGTTATGAGTATGATCAGTGGTGTATGTACGGCGTATACCCACTTCTTCATCAGTTGGCTATGCGTATACCCACTTTTAAATCTCCTGTGATGTGCAACATTCAGTAGTGTCCTGCATTTGTCAAAATCATGACAGTTCACCACACGAATAGCTTATTCAATCGCATGTAAATAAATGCAAATATTCCCAATAAACACCCAGTAAAGACGGTCAGGATGGTGGTGCTCACTTCAATTTTTGTTGAGTCTGATTTCATTTGATTCATAGTGTCTTACTATATTAACTAGAAAATATTAATAAAACATGAAAATTATGAAAATTATGAAAGTTATAAAACAAAAGGTTAAGAAAAACTACCCTTAATATATGGTCTTTATATACATTATTGTTGGTCGGTAACTAAAAAATGATTAGTCAAATTGGCTGGTGAGTGAAAAAGTTAACTGGTGTAGTAGCAAGTACAGGGGGTCAAGGCAGCAGGATTAGTTGGCATTTCCCTGGGGGATGGGGGAGTATACCCACTTCTCCAGGCACCATTACACCACTGAGTATGATATTACAACCTTGAACCTTGAATTATTATCAAAGCAGCTTATGATAAGAATGTACAGTTGCGTTCAGTCATTTTAAAAGAAAATAATACTTCAGCAAGAATGCAACAAATTGATCAAAACTGGTCACAACAGTAATCGTAAAAAAGGTTTTCATTTATAAAACTCGAAACCTTACTGACTGAAGTTTTAGTGCACTTCCTGCAAATATGGAAAAAATAAATGGTCTCAATTGAATATGTGCAGTTTCACATAATTACTGCAAATTGCCACATGTCACATTGTCACATTTAAAATAGCTGGGCTAAGATATATAACAATTTTTATGACTGCAGAAATATGTTAATTCAGTACACACATTATCCCTCTGGACACAATTGTGACTGGTCATAAAACACAATTTCAAAATTTGTAAAAAATAATTAGTGATTATTTCAAATGGTTACTTATGGCACATAATTTGGATATTTTCATGTCTGTGAAAAATTAAACAAGTTTTTATTTTATTTAATTTTTTTACATTTATAATAAAATAACTGTTTCTTGAGCTGCAAATTAGCATATTAGACTGATTTCTGAAAGATCACGCGACACTGAAATTATGCTGAAAATTCTGGTTTGATCACAGAAATAAATTGACCAGTAATTTTAAATTATATTTCACAATATTACTATATCATTTTTACAGTTTTTTTAATCAAATAAAATGCAGCCTTGGTGAGCAGAAAAGTCTCGGTTACGTAGGTAACCCTCATTCCCTGAAGGAGGGAACAGAGACGTTACGTCATTGACTGACGTCATGGGGTCCCGTCTGGGAGACTTTTTGGAGAAAACACCAATGGGAATTGGCCGGTGGATTTTGCATGATGGCGGCACACAAACCACCATTAGCTTCCTGCTGAGGAGCCGATCGCAACCGACTCCCCAGCGCAGTCCAGCCTGTGGCAGGACGGACGTAACGTCTCCAATGTAACCGAGACGTAACCTTTCAGTCAGTCACTATGACTTTACATTACTGACTGATGTCATGGGGTCCCTATGGAAAACGCCACAGCCCGAACTGCATCACGAAGGAGGCCCAAATGCTGGAAAGCTGAAGAACAGCATGTCAGATCAAATGGAAGTCTCCAACGTAACCTTCCCAACACCCTGGGGGTCAGCAAGTGGACCCAGCAGGGGAAGGTTGGGGGCGGAGCGCACAGAGGACGGTGCGGAAAGCTGTTCTAGAAGGGAAGGGGACACGGTGGGAAAAATCCATGGAACAAAAATGCCAGGACCGACGGGAGGGGAAGGAGACCTCCGTCGGACATAGTTCAAGCTTCTCCGCTAGCCAGAACTAAGGGGCAACGGAGGACCAGATGAATCCTTCAGAACAAATGGACGAAGCGCTCGGATACAGTGGAATGGCGCTGCAAGCCGACACCCCCCCGGCCTCCCGGATTTAGCTGATGTTACCCTATGCGAAGATTGTAAAACCTGGCAAATGTGTTGGGTGCCGCCCAACCCGCAGCTCTGCAAATGTCTGCTAGAGGCGCCGTGTGCCAATGCCCACTCCTAGGGGGCATGGCTCACCTTGGGCCTGATAGGCAAAGGTGATGGCATCAACCACCCAATGGGCCAACCTCTGCTTGGAGACAGCATTCCCCTTCTGCTGTCACCCAAAGCAACTAAAAGAGCTGATCGGAATTTCTGAAACTCCGAGTGCGTTCCACATAAAGGCGCAAAGCGTGTACGGGACACAGCAATTCAAGGGTCGGGTCTGCCTCCTCCGCAGGCAGCGCTTGCAAGTTCGCCACCTGATCCCGAAGGGATATGGTGGGAACTTTGGCCACATAACCAGGTCTCAGTCTCAGGAAAATGTGAGAGAAAGCCGGACCGAATTCGAGGCACGAATCACTGACCGAAAATGCGTGCAGGTCTCCCATCCTCTTCACGAAGGTGAGCGCGACCAGGAGCCAGGCCTTTTAAGACAAAAACCTCAAAGGGAGCTCCGCGTAGTCCCCTAAGGATGGTATTGGGATTAGAGATTAGGGATTAGGTGCAGTCTGGCTGGGTTCAGCCTTCTCGTCCCTCTAAGAAACCTGACAATCAGGTGGTGTCTCCCTAGAGATAGCCCGTCTACCAGATCATGGTATGCTGTGATGGCAGCGACGTAAACTTTCAAAGTGGAAGGGGACAGCCCATGTTCCAACTTCTCCTGGAGGAAGGAAAGCACCACTCCGACCGAGCATCTTTGTGGGTCCTCTCGGCGAGAGGAGCACCAGTAAGTGAAAAGACCCCACATCAGAGCATAGGCCTGCCTCGTAGAGGGGGCTCTAGCCTGAGTGATGGTGTCCACCACGGCCTGGGGAAGGCCAGAGAGGTCTACCGAGTCCCGTTCAGAAGCCAAATGTGTAGGTTCCAGAGGTCGGGAGGCGGGTGCCAGATAGTGCCCATCCCCTGGGATAGAAGGTCCTTCTTCAGGGGAATCTTCCAGGGAGGGGCTGTCGCTAGGAGCATGAGGTCCGCAAACCAGGTTTGGGTGGGCTACAGTGGCGCAACCAAGAGAACCTGCTCCTGGTCCTCCCTGATCTTGCACAGGGTCTGTGCAATAGAGCTCTGCATTTAGGCCCGAGTCCGACGGGCCCCGACTGTTTTTACGCCCCTTGGGCCGGGCTTCGGGCCAATTTTGACATCATAGTTCAGACGCGGGCCGGGCCTCGAGCCTGTTTTAGGCTTCTCCTTATTTTTATATTTTAGACATCCATCAATTAGTGATTAAAAGATTGCCATGCGGCACCGGTGAATACAACACGAGACCGCACTCTGCAGGTAAAAGCGACTCCACAGTGTTTATTGTCCCGCCGCAGAGAGAGAGCAGCCGTCAGCGCAGCTGAAGAGTTCTGCGTTCAGATGCATGCAATAATCTTGCTGCAATGCCCAGCAAAAGTAATTATCATGAATGTGTCGGGGGAAAACAATAGGAAGACATTTGAATTATTTACTCATAAACAAGTGTTTTCTGAGTCCGTGTCACAAAGATGAATTTTCTGATTCTCCATCTCCTCATAGACGCGCCTTTAGAGAAGTCATCTTTACCGATTATTTAATTTAATGAATGAGTTTTTGTTTTAGATTTTTTTTATTTCGTTAAGTGGTAATTTAAAGTTTTCTATAGATATATTTATCATGTCTTTTTCGGTGAGTTTCGGCTAATTTTTGTGAAGCGCTCCTGTTCATGATGAGAAGGCAGAACGCGCTTGTTTTCTTTATTTTATAAAATCATGTTTACTGTCAGTGCACACAAATAAAAGTAGACCCTTTACAGTTCTGAATGACGTATTACTCCTAACTTTATCAGAGTGAATTAAGGTGAAGGATCTAAAATCCAAGTGCTGGCTGGTGCTTCTATGTCCTGCAGAACGCACTTTAGCATCACTCTCTGCACAAACCATCACATCGCACATTTATTCTTTTAGCGTTTAACGTTTAAACATTGTTATATGTTTGAACTGTTTTAGCATGTCTATCCATTTTTTAAGGCAAGTCGTGATGATTTGAGAAGGCTAAATTGATCAGTCATACTTTATGATCAGCTCACTGTCTGCCGCTGGCCGCTTGGTACTTTAAAAAACACAAACTTATATTTAACGAACAAAAAATTTCTTAATTAGCTCAATAAAAAAACGGAACAAAATATAATCATTCTGCCATTACACTCAAAACTGAACTTTTTTAATAGCTGAAACAGCAGTATAAGACGTTTTGGTAAAAGGGAAAAAAGATGGGCTCGGGCTGGTAATTCTGATAAGCTGTCGGACACGGGCCGGGCTCAGGCCTGAGCGTCTCGGGCCAGGGCAGAGCTCGGGCCTAAATCTGAGGCCCTTGCAGGGCTCTACTGTGCAAGGAGGCTCACTGGGGGAAAGGCGTACTTGAGTAGGGCCCGGGGCCAGCTGTGTGCCAGTGCATCTGTGCCGAGGGGGGCCTTGGTCAGGGAATAAAACATCTGACAATGGGAAGACTCCTGGGAGGCAAACAGGTCTACCTGAGCCTCCCCGAATCGACTCCAGATCAGCTGGATCATCCCAGGATGGAGTCTCATTCTCCGGGAAGGTTGAGCTGTCGTGAGAGCGCATCGGCTGCATGATTCAGATCACTTGGAACGTGAATGACCCGCAGTGATTTCAATCGCCTGGGGGACCTCCGCATAACCCCTGGCCGCTCCGCCATCGAGGGTAGTGAGGAGGGAGGAGCTCAACCATGCCCTAGATGTGTACGGTGCCTTCCATGATTTGGTGAGCTCCTCATGAACCTCTGGAAAGAAAGGCACTGGGGCCGAGCGTGGCTTGGAGTCACGCCCGGAGCCCAGATACCAATCATCCAGCCACGAGCGCTCGGGAATCGGTGAACGAGTCACCTCCAACCCAATGCTCTTGGCGGCCCTGAGGAGCATGGCCGCCAGATCCGCTTCAGATTCTTTCTGAGCAGTCGCCGCGGTGGGGGGCTGCTCTGCTTCCTCTTCAGCGGAGACAGACGAAAGCCCCTCCTCTGATGCAGCGAGAGACATCTCATCTTCCAGAGCACCAAACAAGACGTTGGGTTCGCCGCGGGACGAACCGGCACCATAATTTGGTAACTCCACGGCAGCGAGGGATCAGGAGTCCGTGCTCGACGACTTTTTAAATTTAGCTCTTTTAGCTCTTTTACCGGGACTGCCAAAGGGAGGACCGCCACACAGCTCCAGTGCAGCCTTCTCCGCTGAGGTGCAGGACACGCCGGTCAAGGGCTCTTCTACAGCAGGTAAGTTTTCTTTCTTCTTCAGTCTTCTTCACAAGCGAATCGGATCCGTAGCAGAAAGCTAATGGTGGTTTGCGCGCCGCCATCTTATATACCCGGATTTCCAGGTGAATAGCTTCGCATGCAAAATCCACTGGCCAATTCCCATTGGTGTTTTCTCAGAGTCAGAGTCGATTGGTCTCCCAGGCGGGACCCAATGACGTATCGTCATAGTGACTGACTGAAAGGGAACCTTTTTCGAAAACAACAAATTTGACAAACCAAAACTTTTGAACAGCAGTGTAAACCTCCACCTGTACTTTTCTTTTTACCTTCTCCAGGTAGTTGAACTCCATGGCCATCTCCCTGAAGAAGAAGTAGATATGAGAGCCCCATTCCACAGCGCTCACAAAATAAGGCTCTGCAAGACACACACAAACACAGGCTTTAATTTTGCAGTCTGAGGGCATCCTATGGAGAAATTGCTGCTCAAATAAGTAAACACTCATCAGTCATTATAAAGACATTTCATCTGAACAAACAACATATGCACAGTCCCAGAGGGAGGTGCATAGAAAAAGCGATATACAGCGAGAGAACTGAATGAGGCAGAGATAGTCCTCATAAAACATGCATGTCCTCTTAAATAAAGCAAAGAGAGTGAAGAGAGGACATTCGGAGGTCTTGGCCTCTCCTCTCTATCTCTCTCTCTTTGAGCGGTGTGTGTTTTAGAAAGCAGATGCCAGTCTTTGCTGCTCTGAACGGGATGTCGTTCTCACTCTCTCAATGATTCTTTTATAGAGATTTCAACTCATAGCTCTCCAGTATTCAAAGTTCAAATAGAGAGCTCTAAATTATACACACATCCACCTATTCTCATCTGAATGAGGCTCCAAGAGCTTTGTGCAGTTTCCCGTGGTTACAAGGTCTCGCATATTTGTGAAAAACAACTCAGGTAAAAATTTTTTTTAAAAATCCCATTTGGTTTTGTTAGCGCTCTCGGTGTGTCTGGTGTGAAATCACACTCAGAATTCAGTGCTGTGAGCTGCTTCCTGAAACTATTTTCAAAATCTACAAAACCTACTTCAGACTGACAGGTAGACTGCAGAGTGAAATTAAAGCAATTAATTTTTACTGAACTAACGTTCTCGAAAAGGAATAATCCAGGTTAAGTACAGCTTTTGCTCTATTGACGGTTTACGCGGTATGATGAACAGAAAATAAGTTTGACACGTCCCTTGTTTGAATCTTTTGCTGTATCACTAAAAATAATGTTAACTTTAACTTATGTTAAAACAAACTCACTCACTCACTCAAAAACAACAAAAATATATATTTTTTTCACAGTGAGGCCACAGAAACAAACCTTACAATGAACAGTTATTTTTAGTGTTAAGAATATTTTTATAATCTACAAAAACTTTTTCCACTATGAAGAACCTTTTGTGAGACATGTAAAGGTTCTTTGGGTGTTGTTAAAGGAACCATCAATGCCAATAAAGAATCTTTATTTTTAAGAGTGAAGTAAACCAGTGATACCATAGAAGGAATTTTTTCCATTTTGGTTTTTCTTTTTTCTTTTTAATAGTGTGAAGAATAATTGGAAATTCAAAAGTTTTTCCATGATAAAGAACCTTAGTAGAACTAAAGGTGTCCCGGATTTTGAAGGTTGTTCCTTCAAAGAAGCTGTATTTTTAAGAGTGTAGCTAATAATGCCTGAGGATGGTCAGCTAGTCAACTACATCAAAATGTCCCCCCTTTTTTATTGTAAAACATAGTGATTTAGCTTATTTCTGTGTTGAATATCTGTCAGTTGTTCTAGTGAAAGGCCATATTTAGTGTCCAAAATATCACGATGTTAACACTGCTTCTGCTTCTTCTAGTTAGAGATAAAACAGCCTAATTATATAGAGATTTTTAAAAATCAGACAACCCGTTGACTAGTAGATTTTGAAAACATGTTTTACTCATCCATAAACCTCAGGTTAAATGGAGCTGAGCTTTGATAACTCCTACAGGAATTACTTTTGGAAATGCAAAGCCTTTTTTAATAATATAAAAATAATCTAATGACAATTAATTGCGTACATCAGTATTTGATGAGAAAAGGTCAAGATTTTAAAAATTACACTAGATTACACTAGTAGAGTTGGCAACATTTTGGCATAATGTTAATGTTTTTGAAAAATGCTCATGAATAATTTACTAAATGAAACAGTAATTTTGTGAAATATTGCTATAGTTTTAAATATATGTTTTATATTTGTATAAGTTTTAAAGTGTAATTTCTTTCTGTTATGCAAAGCAGATCATCATTACTCTAGTCTTCAGTGTCACATGATTCTTCGGAAATCATTTTAATATGCTGATTTGCTGCTCAAGGAACATTTATTATTATTGAATATGCTGGAAATATATATTTTTTTTGTGGAATATTTTTCAGGATTCTTTGCTGAACAAAAAGTCCAAAAGAAAAGCATTTATTTAAAAAAAAAAAAAATTACATTATAAATATCTTTACTGTTACTTTTGATCAGTCCCTGCTAATAAAAGTATTAATGTTATTGATTGATTTATTTTATTTTAATTACTAGCCCCAAAATGTATAACTACATATAGATGAAAATATTGGGTAAAAACCCTTTTTCTTAGTACATAGGAATGTTAAAATATTTTTCAATTAAATAGATAAATAAATAAAAATTTCTGTGGAATGCCACAAATGCCCAAGACTATTCGTTTAGGTTAAATAAAATCAACAACAAAACAGATGACAAATAAAAAATTGCATATTTATAACAGCAAATATTCCTATTCCTTATTTTCAGTATGAAACAGTACCTCTGAACCACTTGGAATCATGTTTGATTGTGCGCAGAGCCGGACTCTCTCCCAAACTGCGGTAAATGACAGCGTCGATGGCCAGGAAGTCAGTCACTGTCCCCGTGAACAAGCTGCCCTCTGAGGTCAAACGGTAGAGGTCAGCAGTCAATAACCAGAAGTGAGCATCGATATTGTGCCATGATGATATATGTGGCAAAGTGTTCGAATGGAAAGTCCTTGAGCTTAACGATGTTAAGAAGAGGTGGTTAAACACATTTATGGAGGCAAATAAAACAGCTATAAATAAGGCGATATTAAATATTATTATGCTGTGTATCCTCTGGGTGTATGGCTCTTATTATCCCAGACTAAAAAGTACTAAACAAATCAGTCCATTACGTAAATAATGTGAGGTAATGTCATTACATAGCCACAAAAGACAGTCAGTTACCTGCAAACAGAGCCACGTTAGCATGTTTGGGGTCATAAGGACATCGGGCCATTCCACTGATGGGCTCGCCGACCAATTCCAGAGTGTCTCTCTGAACAAACACACACATACTGTTTGTAAGGACAGGATATGACACTCTGAGAGGATGATAGCTGTTATAAACCACACATATCTCCAAACACATTCACAAGTGCTGCTATCATTTCTACACGCTTCCAGCAACAGTCGAGAGTGTTAGTGAGCGTGTGCTTGTGTGAGAGAGACTTCAAACACAACTAGTGCGTGACGATTTATCTCACAAATAAAACAAACCTACCAAACTAGCTCCAGAAAGGGTTTCTCAATTTTATATGAATCAGTAAATCAGCTCTGATAAACTGTAAATAAACTGTATTAAACAATTACATTTTATCTCACTATTCTGACTTTTTTTCCCCCACAAACTCTGAAAATAAGTGAGATATTGAGTCATATATATATATATATATATATATATATATATATATATATATATAAAACTGAGAGATATAGTCTCTATTCTGACAGAAAAAAACTGAATTGTGAGGTGTAAACTCAGAATTTAGAGATAAAAGTCAATATTGTGAGAAGCAAACTTGCAATTGCGAGAAAAAGAGTTTATATTTTGCAAGTCTAACTTTTTTTCTCAGAATTGCTAGTTTATATCTTGCAATTTTTATTCCATGTCAGAAATAAGGCTTCCACATTAATGCTTAATTTTCTTTATGCAAAACAATTTCACATTTTTCCTTTGATTTTGGGGTAATATGTTTTAAGATTCACTCACAAAGTGAAGTTTTTGCAAATAAACTAATTTCGAGAGCACGCGGTCGATTAATCACGGCTGACACCGCATCATCTAATCAATCTCCTCATTACACCTGCCCAATCAAATCCTTTCTACGCACTATAAATAGCCCCGTGC
>JAUMHE010000043.1:18482339-18509640 GCA_032359235.1 Enteromius mattozi | reverse complement strand
CGAGCTGCCAGCCGTGGGTGATTATGCGTTTAGCGATCCTCTCGAAACAAAGTTATTATCAAAACTTCTACTTTAGTTCACAGTGTTTTTCTTCTTTTGTGTTCCACAGTAGAAAAATATGCAGTATTACACATTTCAAATGTCCTTACTGGATAAGCAAATATGTTTTTAAAAATTCTGTGTTATTGTCTGTGAAGATGCATGTGACTAATGCACAGGGACCAAATATACTCCAGGATATGTGTCAGGGTAACTTTCATTATTTAATTTCAGTTTATTTAAAGCAAGAATCCTTACCACCGCCTGGACAACAAAGGCTCTTCTCAGATAATGCTTTGGACCATCTGTGTTTGGATTTTGACTGCCACACCTGCTGAAACAACAAAAGACACAAACACACCAAACCAGTTAATGAACATTAAATAATCTGTCATTGTGATCTCACTTTAAACACATGTCATGACCAGCTCACCAATGACCTATCTACCAATGTGTGATTTAACCTGGATTCCACCAACCTGTTGGAATAAGTTTCGAAATCAAATAAATGTTACATTTCCATTTTTCAAAAAAGCCTGCATTTATTTAATCAAAAACACATTCAAACAGTAAAATTGTACAATATTATTAAAATTTCATATTTTTGTGGAAAAAATGAAACTTTTTTTAGGACTTTTTGATGAGCAAATAGTTAAAAATAAAATATTAAACATATTAATTTATAAAAAAAAATATATGCCTAATGGATAACTCTGATGCTACAACCAAACCAAAACATAATATAAACAATAAATATAAATAAGTAATATAATATAATATAATACAATATAATATCTGCAGGCAAAGACATTTTTGTAAAAAGTATTAATAACGGTCTATAAAATAAAAGTACATACATAATCCATGCCGTCTAATTATATATTTCATATGTAAAACATAGAAAATATATGCATGTGTCATTTCAACACTTTCAGGTGATTCAGCAGCATACACAGTACTGCTTTTCTCTCTCTGTCACACACGCAGAACAGATTTTCCAGATGGATTCTTGGCTGATTCACTGAGATGTGTGGGATTTTTTCTTCGGAGTCTGATATATTCACCAGTACGATGTGACTCATTAAAGTTTAAAATGCACTCAAAAGACTACAAACGCACTGAACCACAGGATCAAAAGCACATGCATGCATTTCTCAAGGGTTGTTCACATCAAATAGCAATGCTTAAATCAGACAAATTAGCAAATTAGTAACACTCAGTGCTTGTACTTCTTAAATAAATAATAAAAAAGAGTTTCAAATGTAGAAAAAGAATGCAAAAAACAAGCCCTTTGCAAGTGTGCAATGCAAATATTTTTTCAGGCCTGAAAACAAGACTCTGAAAGCCCAGTTTCCCCGATATTCCCCAAAGAAACTGCAATCAGAGAGAAAAGAGAGAGAGGGGGAACACTTTTTAGTAATATTCCTGTCAGGCAGGTTTTCATCACCCTTGCTTCTGTTGCTGAGGAGATGAGCATCAGGAAACCATTACGCTGATATTTTTAGGCAAGTATTGAAACAGATGCCGCTTTGATATGGAACAGGGAAAAGTATCTGATTCTGACATCTACAAATTGGACACAGGTCAGTAGCAAATCACTCCAGAAAGTGTTTTTTGCACAGACCCTGCAATATTGAAAACCTATGTGCAAATTATAGCAAAAGCCAACAGGTCACACTACAATATTGTAACAACTTATGTAAAAAAAAAATGGGTCACTGAAAATGACAGGTCTATCGACTGTTCTCAAATCATATTTGGAAATTTTGAAATGTAGCAATATGTCATTTGCTCACCAACGGATCCTCTGGAGTGAATGGGTGCTGTCAGAATGAGAGTAAAACAGCTGATAAAAGCATCACAATAATCCATGAGGATTTCATACGCCACTTCAATTAATCAATCATCAATTAACATCTTGTGAAAAAAATGAGATGTGCGTTTGTAAATCCATTGTTAAATCCATTTAAGTTTAAACAACGCTTTTGCATAATCTATAATAATAATAATAATACTTCTGAATTGTTTTGGCTAAACTGTGCTTGATCTGTACACATTTCTCTCCTGATTCAGATGGGATAACTGGAAAAAGCATTATTATGGATAGAGGACTTGTATAGATGGATGTAATGGTTTGAATTTTAAAATAATGATGGATTTGTTTCTTACAAACACGCAACTTTTTGCGTCACAAGGCATTAACTAATGAACTGGATGGAGTTATGTCAATTACTTATGAATTGCTGTGATGTTTTCATCAGCTGTGTGGAATCTCATTCTGACGGCACTCTTTCACCGATTTCAATTGATGAAATGCTACATTTCTTCAAATACGTTATAATGAGGAAACAAACTCATCTACATCTTAGGTGAGTCAATTTCAATTTTTGAGTAACCTATTTCTTTAACTCACCGATGGCACTCTTGGCACAAGAAATGAGAATTAAGAGCTGCAGCAGGGGAAGATTTAAATGGATTATTAATATTAAATGGACTGTTACAGCATTCATTTGAAATCCTTTAACCCTGAAGTGCAAACTTGCAAATTAAAAAAAATAAGAATAAAAATCTAAATCTAATAAATCTAATAAAATAAAATAATTAAAAAAAATCTCTCCCTCTCTCAGCAGAAGAGACAAAATTGAGCAAAGAGTTGATTATAATGTTGAAAGAGTGTTTGCAGCGTTTATCTTTAACAGCTTCAAACCATTTTAATAGATAATGCTACAGAGCGGATAAAAATAGACACATATTACGGTATCCCTGGAGATGGCACTGAAAATCACAAACAGGTTTATTGACTGTGGGTGTGATGTGATGTGTAGATTGTTCAGTGAGTGACAACGGTGCTGAAGACAGAGAGACTCTGCCATCTAGTGCTGGAAGCGAGTACTGACGCAGATTCTGACGAGGCTGACTGCAGTATGTCTGATGTCGATTTCTAGACGGTCTCTGCATTGGGAAAATTATTCTGAGACGCCAAAGTCAGCAACAAGTTGCTGGCGTTGTACAAATTATCTTTTCTGTATATGCCAATAAATAGTTTGGCAATCAGAGAAGTATAGGCTATTTACCTGACTCAAAACATCTTTTTCATTATTAGCATTAAATATGAAGATTAATAATATCATACAAAATAAAGATTTAAATAATCAAACTAATTGTTGATTGATTTTTTTGATTGACTGGATTGAATGATTATACAAGTTAAAGTACTTATAATAGTTAAACTAAAACTATATTTAGTTATTATTATTATTGTTAATAAATACAACTAAAATCAAATCAAAATATATTAAAACTACTATCATTTTCCTTATGGACGTTTGTCGTAGGATTAAAAAAAAGTCACAATTACCTAATACTTAATATATATATATAGGCCTATATATTATTTTTAGCTAGTTGCCAAGGCAACTTATTTTAATTTACTAATGTACGATGTACTAAAATTACGGAGACCCTTTAGGGACATGGTGGAGGAAAACATTCAGGGTGGAAGGAAAAAATGTTTTTCAAATCTTTTGCGTTCTCTCGGAAAACTTTGCGTTTTCTGGCGTAACCAGTTGAGCTCAGATAAACACTTCCTGTTTACTTTACGCTTCCAGTGGTTCAGACAGCTCTGTACATTCATAATGGAGCAATTCATAGAGTTTTACTTTGAATTTGGACTGAAGTATAAGGAAATACGGTCAGTGCTTAGTTCAAGGCACAGTTTTGACGTCAGTGAAAGACACCTGAAAAGGATATTATGGGAAAAAGGATTAAAGTTAGATGTGTTCGACTTGAAGCGGCGCTACAGCGACCGATCGGTTTATGACATCAAAGGGAGAGCGATCATAACGCCGCTTCAAGTCGGACACACCTGTTCTCTCGCGAGGCATCTGCATAGTGCTTCGCGCTTTTGTTGGCATCCGTACAGACAATAGGTGTGTTCGACTTTAAGAGGCGTTGCAGCCACCGGTCGGTGTATAACACCAAAGTGCCGCAAGAGCGTTTGACAGCTGATGGTTCCATATGCGCGCTCTCGCTTTCGGTTGCTGCAGCGCCGCGTCTAGTGATGTAGAACTGCTTCATTACGGAGCTGTCTAATCCACTGCAAGCGTAAAGTAAACAGGAAGTATTTATCTGAGATCAACTGGTTACGCCAAAGAACGCAGATATCTTTGCGAGATACCGCAAAAGATTTGGAAAAAAATCTTTCCACCCTGATTTTTTTTACCTACCATGTCCCTTAAGGGGCTCCGTATTACATAATTTAAACTTCATAAAAATAAAAATGAACAACAATTACCTATAGACATTTATGAAAACTCTAAAAACTACCTTAAACTTTAACCAAAAATATGAAATGAAAAATCTAATTCAATTATAAAGCAAAATAACACCTCAACGTTAAAAAGCAGTAAGCATTCATTTACAAGCTGCTGTAAAGGTCACATTTTTATTTATGAATTAATTTAATAATTTTTTTAATTCAATAAAATTAACTGGCCTTTTCAAGGCCCTTTAGGCTGAGATTTTTGTATTTAGTTTTGTGCTCAAAAAGAAAAATGTTCAATCAATGTTGAGTCAATCAGACCATAATTGACAAGAGGCTAAACAATTTCTAAAAACCATTGCACACAGAGTCCAACATTTTTGTACAATGAAAAATAAATACAACCTCATATTGTGTCAATCACATAAAAGAAATTCTGCATTTTTGCTCTCGTAAGCAAGCATTTTGGTAGGAAATGATGACGAATACAAAAAAGACAAAATGCATATGAAAATTTCAGACTCATTGTGCAAGGACCAAGTTTAAGGTATAAAATTTAGTACTGTAAAATATATGCCACTCTAGTGATAATTTCATTTGTGTTTAATAGAATAAATCAAGCATAGAATTCAACCACTAATCAATACAAAAAATAAAACAAAATCAAATAAATTCCAGTCAAAATTACCACTGTAACTTTATAGCTTTCCTTTATTACTCAACCACAGTACATCACATCTTCCAGCTAAAAAAAAGAAAACATTATCCAACACACACAAAGCATCTTACATCATAGGGGACACACCATCACCTCTTTATACAGACGTGTACCTGGTAATATACAGTCATTTTCTTGCAAATCTTGATATAGATATGTGACTTAGTGTGACTAGAAATACAGCAAATTAGCTTTATATCGCTATACAAAACTGTGAGTCGGCATAGAGTATTTTAGAGTTCTCAGATAAGGTTGTGCTGTGTCACTGAAAGTGCAAACCCTTCAAATGATCATCGTGTGGAGTTTTGCGTGAGTCTGATAAATCTATCGAGCTCTCACAGTCAAAGGTTTGACATTATTGCTCGGTTGTTCAGAGATGTGAATACTAACCCTTTTCATTAGAGCTCTAAAAAGCGGAAAAAAAAACCAAACTACATCCTAGCATCCTTTTTATATATTAGGCTAACGTGAACTATTTAATCTTGTAAAGTCATAATATACACTGAAACTCGCACACTATAATTAGTCCGTTTTCTTTTCATATCTTATCTATTACATGCATACTGAAAGTGACACACACCTGCTTTAACACAAAGTTTGCTATGCTCATTATGACACAGACGTCAACATGAAAAAAGATTTTTCCTGCAGTCTGTGGTTCCTAAGATCAATGTAAAGCAGGTTTTGTTTTACTGGCAGCATTTGAGGTCAACTATGCAGTGTGTTGTCAGCCAAATGAAAATGTTCCTGAGTACACACTGCTTTTTACAAGAGTCGGGGTCTTAAAAATGTCAAAGTCTTACAAACCGTCTTAAGAATTACAGACATCAGGATAAAAAAACTGGAGGTATAGCAAACTAGATGTAAAAGAGGTTGCAATGTTCTTTTAAAGAAATAGTTCACCTAAAAACTCTTCCTCATGGTGTTACAAACACATCTGATGGCTTGTGTTGAAATATTCTGAGCTGCTTTTTCAAATAAAAAAAAAAGCATACAGTGACCGGATGCTTTCAAGACTCTAAAGGACGACAAAAAACAGACACAATTAAAGTACCATAACCTGATATATGATGCAATTTCAAACTTATGACTTCCTTCAGTGGAATATATATTTTGAAGAATGTTGGTAAACATTTTTAAAAACAGTTTTGAGTCCCATTGTTTGGACAAAAAAAATACAATGCAAGTCAATGGGAATCAAAAATGAGAGGTTACCAACATTTTCTAAAAATATCTTTTGTTAAGTAGTAGTAAATGATGACAGATTTTCATTTTTTAGTAGTTATTCACAAATTCATCATCCTCTCTGAGCTTGACAGCTCTTGGTCACTATATGCTTTCACTGTATGAAAAAGAGAAGTTTATAACATACAAGAATGACCCGTTTATGGTCCATGGAAGAAATTAAGTCAGATTTTCCTTTTTGGGTGAACTACCACTTTAAAAAAAATAAAACAATCTACACGGCCAGGCTACAAAGACACACCTATCCCTTTAAAAATGGCTCTGAAACAGTGAAAGGTTTGTTCATATTATAGCAAAGACTTGTCAACCTTATAAAAATAGATCTGGAAGTTCATGTTAAATATCCACTGACCACATAAGAGCAAGTCTAATACAGCGAGGCTTGTTTGCGTGAGAAGTGGCCGCTATAAATAGCTCAATATACAAACTGCGATTGGAAATTGCAAAAAACTATGGTAATGTGATTTGATGACCTGGCATGCGTTAATATTAAAAAACCTGTCACAGTTCTTCCTTTCGCAGACATAAACACAGACAAGAGGTCAGCAGTGGATGGAGGTCATGACCCCATTCTGAGATGGCTCAGAAAACTGTCAATCACATGTCAGTCTGGGGTCGACTTGGGCATCAGAGTTCATTTACGCATCATTACATCAACGTGCACGAGCTAAGACAACTGAATAAGGGAAGAACGTATGATGTTTGGGGTGTAGAGTGAGGTTTCCTGTCATTCGGGTCAGGTGCTCACAGTGGGCAAACATCACGGCTATTAACCTCCGCCACAATTCAGTGCGTGGGGAAAAAGTGGAAAAAAAGCAGAAATCTAAATATTTACAAATTCAGTCCCCATTTAAGAGACTGGAAATGCCAACTACTTCATTGTGATATATATATTTCACAACTCAATACACTGATGTATCACAAGATCATATCAACTGGACCTGGAAAGAGTTTTAATCTCTCCCGCACGTTTTACTTCACTTTTGTCATATAGAAGCAGCTCTGGTTTTAGAGTTTTTGCTTATGTAGACAATCGGTTTCTTCTTAAACATATAAATGAAATAAATGAACATGAATAATGGAAAAAAAAAAAAATAATGTTATAAGGATCAACGCAATATGGCGAGGAAAAAAATCTTGATAGACTACTGTTCAAAAGTTCGGGAAAAGTATGATTTTTTTTTTTTCTAAACAAAGTCACATTTGCTCTATAAGGCTGCATTTATTTGACGAAAAACACAGTAAAAACTGTAATATTGTCAAATATTATTACAAATTAAAATAGATTTTAAAATGCAGTCAAATAGAAAACAGTTAATCATCAGAAATCAGTCTAATATGCTGATTTGTTAACAATAAGAAATGTTTCTTTGGAAACAGTTGCTTTTAATATCTTTGGGGAAACCATGATACATTTTCCAGATTCTTTGATAACAGCATTTATCTGAATTAGAATATTTGGTTTGCAAATGTCTTTACTGTCTCTTTTAAACGATTGATCTTGATCTTGCCAAATAAAACCCATTACTTTCACTGAAAACTAAATCTGCTGATCCCAAACTTTTGAATGGTAGTGTATTTCCATATATTTATATTGTATCAACATAGTTCTACCCACATCCTTAAAAACAGTGTTTGGGTCCCAGACTCTTCTTTTTTTTCTTTTTAAATGACAGGTAAGCAAAGGGAAAAATGCTAAAAGAAAAATGTGGAATCTGGAGAAATAAAACCAGTATACTATGCACCTACGCTACTAGTCAAAAGTTTGGAAACATCTATTAATATTTTTATTATGACTGTTTTATTAGAATAATAGAAAAGTCATAAAAACTATAACATAAAATTAAATAACACAAATTAAAGTATGTGTTGAGAACAAAAAAGAAAACCTACAATTGAGCTGCTTGGATTTGTCTAGATTCCAGCTCTTGACATTCGTTAACTTCACAAGCAGAATCCTGGGACACTTTTTAAACTGTATTAAAGATATTTGTATGTATACTGGACAGTTGCTGGTTGCTTCACTGGTCTGACATGTCCATTAAAAAAAATAAAAATAAATAAATTATGTTTTTAGTCTTGTAAAAAAAATTGTAAGTAGGCACAATGTATATTTGTCTACAAAACTAATATTTAGCATTTAAGCACAGTCTTTGAAACAAAATGTTTTTAAGATCATGAAAATCAAACTTAGTGTGTCCAAACTTTTGACCGGTAGTGTAGCAGTTCATAAGAAAAAAACGTTTCAATTAAACCACATTCATACAAACAGCGGATAGTCTAAAAAATATTGAATGCACACACACACAATCTGTCCAGCAGAGAGTTCTTGTCTGAAAAGATGATGATGATGCTGTTTTTTAAAACAGACTGGTCTTATGCTTACCAACGAGAACTAACAAAAGAGAAAGTACATAACACCCACACGATAAAAGACTCATAAAGAGATATTAGATATTAGTCCTGTTCAAATGCCATTTCATTTGTCCTGGTCACATAAATCACAAACCAAATCAACCGCCAGTGCCTCAGACGTACTGAGGTCCTAAGATCGACACTCACACATTTAGATCTTTTGGGTGTGAAGTCGAGGGGTCTTCTCAGTAGAAAACTCAGCTCCAGGCTGATAGAAACACAAGAGTCAGAAGTTTACAGAAGAACAAACCCTCCAGAACCAGATTCTGTTTGTTTGCTTTCCATATACGCGCCGATTTGTTGACATGAGCGTAATGAAGGGTGCGTTTACTGTGCAGCCACTTCCTGGCTGATGAATCGGCGCAGGCGTTCCAGGTACTGACTGTAGAGCTCGATGTCATTGTGCCCAGCTCCTTCAACCCACAATGGCTCCACGGCCTTCGGGCAGCGCTCAAACAGGGCCAGACCATGGGAGAAATCAATCACTTCATCCTCTGTCCCATGAATGATCAGCACCGGGGATGTGATTTTAGACACCTTCTCAATGCTGAGAGAGGATAAGAAACAACAAGGAGTTATTAAAAACAGTCCACAAAATTTTGCCACATTTACTCTCCATAATCTTGTTCAAAATCTGTGTGACTTCTATTCTTTTGTGAACCGTAAAAAGGGCATTTGGAAGAACTCGCTGGTCTTTTTTTAAAGGGCAATTGTACTCACAGGGAATTGGTGCTTTTAGCCTTCAACAAGGTCACAAAATAACCATTAAAAATAGTTTATATCAGTCCCACTACATTCTGAAATCATACAATAGCTTTGGGTTTGGAAGAGACCAGCAGATTCAAAAATGTACTCTTCTAATGTATTGTAGTATGACACATACTTTTGGTGTCAGTAATGTCGGTTTCACACATGCCCTGTCTGCAGTGCATATGCAGTCAGTGTGCGTTATGTATACGGTCCAGAAGCAGCATGGACTCGTTGTGCTTTCACAGGGAGTGTTTGCAGTCCGCTCCTGATCTGCGGCAGTTTACCACAAACACAACATTTATCCATTATCCAGACGCACCGCACCTGGAACACACTGCCGGACCGCAACCGTGTGCAGTGTGAGCGCTCTGATCTGTTAACATGGGTGCGGAAAAAAATATGCACCACGAACGCACTAAAGACGGAGTATGTGTGAAACAGTTTAATTCTTTTGAAAGAACTCTTTTATTTGATCAAAACTGAAGTAAATACATTAATATTGTGAAATATTATTACAATTTTAAATTACTTCTGCCTGCTTGAATACATTTTTGAATACATAAAATGCAATGTAAATCCTGTGATGCAAAGCTATCATTATTTCAGTTTTCAGTATCACATGTCAGAATATTTTGCTCAAGAAACATTATTATCAATGTTGAAAACAGATACGTTAATATTTTTTGTGAAAACTGAAACAAATATTTTAAGATTCTTTGAAAGATCGTACTGAAATATTTTAAAGCTTTTATAGTATAAATTTTAAACAATTTAATGAAAAGTTTCTGAATACAAGTATTAATTTGTAAAAGTCTTATTGACTCTTTAAACAGTAGTTTATTCCACAAAACACAAGTCATACATAAACAGAACAACATGTGCGTGAATAAACTTTTCTTTTCCTTTCTTTTTTTTTTTTTTTACTTAGTAAAAAGGTTATAAAATATTTTTATTTACCAGACCAGAGTAAGAACAGTAGAATAACACTATATTATTAGGCAGTCAAAAAGTTAGTTTCTCTATTCATTGCCATTCAAAAGCATTCTGACTTAATATCTTACAAGCAGTGCTAATAAAGCCCAAATATTTCATACTATAGTAGTTTTTTTTATAATGTATTTTTACCACTGTTAAATTTTAGAGGGAAAGGGAATTAACATTAACATTTTTCCCTCTTTATGGAAATGTACGGCACTTAATTCTGAATGGATGAGCCATGTTTGAGCACCTAAATAAATCATATAAGCACACTTATGACTGCACCTCATTTGAGTTCCATGTTAATGCATGACCTATTTTACTATATTCTACTATTCTAAACCACAGTGTTAAGCTATTTTTTTTTTTTTTTCATGCAAAGGTGGTGGTTTTCAGTGCTCACTGACTTTGGGAAAGCGTCAAAGCAGTAGGTCTTCTTGGTGTCAGGGAACGCCACCCTCATCCCTGAGGTGAGGGGTGAGTGAAGTACCACAGCAGCACACTCATATCGGGACGCCAGGTCCACGGTTGGCACAGTACCAATGCTCTGCCCGTAAAGGATTATATTCTCAGGACTGATGCCATACCTGAGACAACACAGAAGTGATTCCAAACATGAAATAAACACAAAGCACACCTGTATTTTAATATTGCACCAGTACAGCTGCATGCTTTCTGGTCTCTGACATACCTTGAGCGCAGAGCGTGCCACGCAGCGTCTATATCTGCATACAGATTTTTCTCTGAGGGTTTCCCTGTACTGACACCATAACCGGAATAATCATAAGAGAAGATGTTGCAGTTGATACGAGTGCCCAGACCAATGTAGAAGCTGCTCATCTGGCCAAGATCCACAGCGTTACCGTGAGAAAAGAGCACAGTGTACCTGTAGAGCACAAAAACAGGAACAGATCTGGAAGCCTGGCTTTAAAACGGATTGTGAGAACTGATTGTCAGAAGATTGCAAAACACTATCATTTCTTGATTAAGAGGAAGAGAAACAACAATATAATTCTGACATCTATACAGAATACTAGAGTTATGTTCAGAAATTTATCAGCACATATTTTGGACAAGCATAAATTCTGTATTTAACATAAGTCAGTATGTTTTTCTTTTAAAATTGCAAGTCCAGCAGTCAGCTTCCAGAAGTAAAAATCCCATTAATTTTCTCCATAAGGGAATTGATTTCTCCATAAGGGAACAACTTACAAACTCTTTAAATACAGACCTACTATGTTATTAATAATGGTATATGCCTTTACTGAAGCTACGACAATATTGGCATAAATCCTTTTTTAATTTGTAATAATTTTGCACTGATAATGGACAACACAAAAAGATTTTATTACATAAACAGTTTATACATAGAAAATACTTAAATTTTCGATTTGTCAAAATAACCACCATTATCAGCTATTACAACTCTGCATAATCTGGGCATCTGAGCTGTCAGTTTATTCAAACATTGACTTGATATATTACTCCAAGCCTCCTGAAGGATTGCCCAAAAATGATTGACACTGGTTGGACACTTCTTACGGACATCACGGTCCAGTTCTTCCCATAGTAGCTCAACTTTGACATGCATACATTGCCATTATTATGTTGTCAAAATGAAAACTATTTTTGCTGGTCTTCAGTGATAATGTCAAGTTACTTTAATGTACAGTATTTGCACCAAAAAATCATAAGGAGCAGGAGTGTAATGATTCGTGTGTCATGTATCGTACAATTCACAAATATTTTCCAAGTTAAAGTGATCATCTCTATCCCCTTGTAAGTGGGGACTTGAGTGAGCAGTGCATGTGTCACATGCGTGCCGTGTTCGTTGTCACAGGAACATCCCAGCTGAAGATAGTGAGAAAATTACATTGTTCCCTTTGACAAGCGCATTCCAAACGAGTAAATACTGACACGCACATGCTCTGCTCACTCCAAAGACCCAGGGCCAGAGCAAACTTAACTACAGCTCTAGGCAAAATCCAGCCGTGCCGCCCCTACTCTCACAATTAAATTACAATTAAAGATTTTTAAGATGCATGTGAAGACAAATAAATAAAATAAAATAAAATGATAAATAAATAAATATCCACTAGTACAGTTGAAAATGCAAATGAAGTGTACAAGCCTGAAGTGGCCATTGGAAGATTTGTGATAATTTAAGCCGCGCAAAACAGCTGGTTTACACATCTATTAGTCAGGAGTTATTTTAAAGAAACCCAGTCTAGATTCTGCACCTCAGAATTCACCTCATTTGGCGCATCCTCTTCCTCCAATGAAAGATGTTTGTGTCAGGGTTATTATAGTTTTGAATTTATAAATTTGTTTTTATTTTAATATGCCTACAAATACAAATAGGCCTAACTACAAAATTCAGTTTCGCTTTTAATAATTTTATTAATAATTTGGTTGATTTTAGTTTAGTTTTAATTTGTGAACTGATTTACAGCCTACAGCTTTTAGACAGTTTAGTTTCCATTTTAATTTTAGTTTTAGTAGCCTAATTATAGCAGAATTAACAGAACAGTTCCAGACTGCAGACCAAAGACGCAAATTATTGACACAAACCTCTAGCAACACAAAATTAATGCATGGTGAGACTGATTAGAAAAGGATTATTTATTTTTGTTTGATATTTTATTTAGTTGCTGCTGGTTTTGTTTAATTTTAGTTTTTTTTTTCTTTATTGCCTAAATGCCTTTATTTTTGTCAAATAGTCTACAGTTCGCAATAAGTTTTACATACCGTTTAAACGTGTACAACATTTCTTACATTAAACTCGTTTAACAAGCATTTTAGAAGTAAATATAACATATTAAATCGTCATGAAATGACCGATGTGGCTCATTTAGGTGACTTGGTTTGCTTTGCATAAAATAAAATTGTTTTATTTTTTATAGATTAAATAAAACAAACCTATATTTGATGAAAGAAATAAGTCGGCGGCACTGAAGAGAACGCAATATCTGATTGCGCTCATGAAAGCGCTGTGTTGATGCGACTGTCCTGTTCCAGGAGCTGGGTTACACAAAAACAACCCAACAACACAAAAAAAATGTTGCAATAAAATAACCAGAGTATGTGCGAGAAAATAAACAAGAGTATAAGTAGACCCTTTACAGTTCCGAATAATGTATTAATTTTACCTTTATGAGCACTAATTACGGCGTATTTAAGTTGTTTCTATTGAAAAAAATAATATGCAGTGATGACGCTGGCGTCTCCGTGTCCTGCATAGCGCCCTTCAGCTTCTGTTGGATATAACAGCGCACATTTATGTAAGATAAAAATGTAAACTATAACAACGTAATATGCTTGAATTGTTTTATATCTATATATTTTATTTTAAGCAAGTCGTGATGATTTGAGAAGGCTAAATTATTCAAACATTAGCTATGATCAACTTGCTGCCGCTGCCCGCAAATAATTTCCTAAAAAGTGCGTACCCACGGGAGAAATCCAGCAGGCGCCCCTGGGGCACTGCAGGAGCTGCATTACTATGAAGCAAAGTTAATTTAGATTTAGAATAAATAAGGGGTGATAACTTCTTGATATGAGTGCAATTGTTCCAAATGAATGCCCAAAAGATAAACCAAAATCTTTGTCCTTTTTGCCGCCCTAGGTGACTGCCTAGTTCGCCTATATGGAAAGCCCTGCAAAGACCCCACTAACAAGGGGATAAGGATGATCACTTGGATGATTTGGCAAATACAGTACGATATGCGAATCGTTACACCCCTAATATAAAAGGTTTAAAGTAAAGTGTTACCAAATAGTTTTAAAAAGACTTCAATGATAGTGCTTCACTGTATTGTTATCATCATAGTTCTTCATCTTTAGCATCATCATTATAGTTATCATTCCTGGTGTGAATGGGCCTTTAAAGGCTTGGGTGGTAAAGACTACCACCAAAGAACACTTTACATCAGGGGTCATTAAACTTGATCCTGGAGGGCCGGTGTCCTGCAGAGTTTAGCTCTAACTTGCCTAAACACACCTGCCTTGAAGTTTCAAGTATACCTAGTAAGACCTTGATTAGCTGCTTCAGTTGTGTTTGATTAGGGACCGAACTTGGAGACCCCTGCTTTACATTAACATCTTAAGATGATCTTTCCTCACCTTGCAGATGGGGCACAGCGGATGTACATGCATCCCACCCGGTTGCCACGGCTGGAGTGAGTGAGGAAGACCTCGGTTCCGTCCAGCTCCCTCTGGGTATACTGGAACTCAGCTCGTTCAGAGAGATGCAGCTTCCATCGACCTTCTCCACTCCTGTCACCAAAACCACCTCCACCACCACCACCACATCCTCCTCCATCCCCACCTCCACCACCACCAGCAGCACTAGCACCTCCAGCACTAGCACCTCCAGCCAAACGGGAGCGCAAACCTGAGGCTCCGAGGTTAGAGGTCACAGGTGAGGTGGACTCCAGGTCTGGCAGAAGAGCGTAGGTGGGCTCCGGGGGCAGGAAGGCCAGCTTCGCTGCAATTCGGCTCGGACAGGGCGGGCAACAGAACAGGCCACACAACTCGCTGATGGATAAGCCGTTCATTTTCTTCTGCTGGAAATTAGAGATCCTGTGAAAGATTGCACAGATTTAATTATCATATTTCAACATCATTCACATAAGCCAATGCCAACAAAGCAATCCAGCCAAGTGAGAATGTCATTTAATGTTAAGGAGGGTTGACTTTTAGATTAAAGGGAAATGTTGATTTGGTCATTGCAAGACAGTGCGATTAACCTTTAGAGACATTTTAACAGGGCACAGAAATTAAAGCTGCATTCGGGTCCATCACTACAGCAAGCCTGATGTCAGGAGAGCTGCCCATATAATTACAAAAATAAATCACAGATCAGATCTCACCATTTAACTTAATCACACATTAATTCAGAAAACAATTTTCCATGCACACAGCAGCTGAATGAATAGTTTCAAAATTGGAAAGTGCTTTTTCTGTAAAAGCTTGCCTGAAGTCATAGTAATAACTACAATTGCTTGTGTGTGTATATAATATAAACCTAGAAAAACAAGTTTTGCCAAGCAACAAAACCCAAAAAAATTAAAAGAAAAGATTTGTCAATTTCTTAACTCATTTCTTTTAGCTTTTGATTTAATGTAGTTACGTAAATACTTATGCATTAAAATATAAATTAATAAATATCCGTTCGTGATCTTAGACTGACCTTTGGACCCAAATGCATGAAGGCAAAAAAGTAATTTACATAGAAAAAAACCCAACAAAAACAAAAAAAACATCAAATAAATAAAATAACAAATATGATTAATATATATATAGATAGATAGATAGATAGATAGATATAGTAGAACTGTGTGGTACAATATACAATAAAACATTAAATAATTTAAAATACAAAATATACACACACCATTTGCACAATATACGGAAAAGCATCCACTGTGTATTTTAATTGCACATAACATGCATCCAAATGATTTATAAAATGCATTATTTTACTATTGATATGTGATCATAAATAATGAATTTCTAAAGAACAATCCAGCTAGTGTGTATTAATATCTAGTCAGTTAGCACTAGCTGGATTTTCTGGCTAAAAAAGCAAACATCACTTACCAAAAAGCGTAGAAATACAAATGGGCTTTAGCTACCTACAGATACAGTAAACCCTAACAGTTAGATCCGTATTGATTAGAAACCGGCAGTAGGATGACAAACATCTTGCTGATTGTGGCAGAAATCAGCCCGGCATTAGCACCCAACACTGATGTTTTCATCTGTCGAGCAAAATACGAAGGCAACACCGGATGTTCCGCATTTCACAATAAAAGCCCTTTGACCTGAAAAGTTTACTATGGTAAGTTAACCTCAAAGATACACTTACTTAAAAATAGTAATTTATTTACTAATACGTATAAATATAACAAATAATAAAACTAATTAAATTACTATTAAATAAATAAGTATTCATTATTGAATTAATGTGCTTTTTTTTTGCTTTACATCGCCATCATCATTCTTTGATGTGTGAGAAGAAAAAGAACAAACAATCATTCACTAAACGTTTTGTTTATGACTTTAACTGAAAAAACGTTAAGATGGGCCTAAAGGCCTTTCTTATCTCAAATTACTCCTTATCTAGTATATGTCTGTACTTTTGCTGATGCTGTATTATAAGCCAACATAACTTCATGACCGGATATGAAATATAAAGTGGCTTTACTTATTTGCAGTAAAAGTGAATTATTCTTTTATTTCCAATATAAAACTGAACTGAACATTCAGTGTAACAGCAGATGAGACAGAAATAAATATGAGATCATTCACCTTTACACAAGTCTAGTTATTTATATTGATGTAGAGATTTATTTATTTAGCCGCATTATAACCAGGATTAAATTTTACATCTGGATATGACAGTTTAGATATGTAAAAATTTAGGTATGTAAAAAACTATATTCACAACGTGGAAACAATTTTAAAATTGGGCTTTTCCCAAGACACAACTGTCCACTCATATTCATGAGTAGCAAATGTTATAATGTGACAAATGTGTATTTTGATACATTTCTGTAATGTGACCTATTGGAATGGTTTATTTATTATTGACAATTCCTACAAATGTTGCTGGTTGAACCTTAATAAGGTTGATTCAGGAAGACCCACAGAGTCCTTGAAATCACATGTTATCAGCGCCGTGCCCTTGAGTAAAACACTACCAGCAACAAGTGTGTGTTGTTGTTTTGGGTTAAAAAATAAATAAATAAATAAATGCAAAGTAATATTGCAAATTAAAGTAATATATACAGTATATATTAGAGCCTCCAAAATTTAAGATAAGGAGGCAAAAAATATTTAAGCAATATCACACAAATAAGAGTGCAGTTTTTTTAATATTAGAGCGCTCTCAAACTAAATATTTATACAACACTTAATAAGTATGCAGTTTTAAATCCAATATTTGTCTTTACTGTTTCTCTAATGTGAATAAATCCAAACAAAAACAGAGCAAAACAGTTGCCAAACAGAGGTGTCTCGTTACTGAACGAATTCCCATTTTGAATGAATCGAGATAGTCATTGATGACCCGTTCATGAGCTGTTTGAACGAATCGGTTAAGTGATTTAATGATTACTATATGACCGGCACATCATATATGTATTTTGCAATAGATTTAAAAATACATCTGGAAATGTGTCTTTTTTCAAATATCAAAAGCATCCTGCAATACAATCCACAAATCATGCTACTGACAAGTGTACTGAAGTAATACAGGTAGGCCTACATTATTATACAATTTCTTTACGTCAAAGCTTAACTGTAAACATTATTGCCAGGGACTAACAGACTTTGCCAACAACATTCAGTGAGTTCCTGAAGCCATGCTGTCCTGCTTTTGTATCAGATAACTGACAGCATATCAGGAGGACAGACGTCAGAGAAATGGTTGCTTCAGGCTCTTCCACATGAAGAGAAACATAAGAGTAATGACAATTGATCTTATGTGCCTTATGGACTTCACATGAGATTTAGATTGAATATATTAATAATGTTATGTCCTTAATTCCCATGTACAAATGCATGTATTCAGCGACAGACCTCACTACAGCTGATCTCAGAATTTTATTGTTACTGTCTTACCTCTGGACAAAAGCCAGTAGTGTTAATTGATTACGTATCAGAGATTAATAATAAACAGGTAGTAGACAATCTGAGTAAGAGAGACTGTCTGTTTTTTGTTGTTGTTGTTGTTGTTGTTTGTTTGTTTTTAAATACTGATACAAGAAGTAAAAAAAAATAAAAAATCCTGAAAAGTGTTCTATAATCAAAAACAATGAGAACTCTTATTTTATCCAAAGAGGTTCCAGGATTGGATTTCTATTCTAAATGAAACAAAACCATCGATTTTGTGAAGAATTCATTCAAAATTTAAAACAAACTTATTCTATTCTAACAGTGTTGCATAACTGAATTTCTGACACATTTATACAATTCAGACCTATGAGGGATTTAAAGGTTGATTTAATCACGTCATGCACTGTTTTGTCATCTGAGGTTGATCTGATGAGATTTGTCTGTCTTTGTTTTAGGATAGCCTAAATGGATAATATGAAGTTTATTTGTTTGGTTTATTTGAGCATATTGTGTCAAGTACAATACAATCAAATCAATACAGTTCAAATAACAGAATATTTTTAATAAAGTATTGAAGCTAAGACTTAATGTGTGTTACAGAAAGGCTCATTCTCCCATATAGGCCTATAAAAAAATATAAATAATATAATCAATAGACTAATAAATAACACAACCAGTTAACTATTTAGTTTTACTAATTATAAGAGGGGTTAATACTAGCCAAATAACTGGAATGTTGTCTGTTATTATGTTTACAGGGTAAACTGTGACGGTAAAACTACAGTACCCATGATTCACCGCCACCCCATTGGAATTGAGGAAAGACGCATCCAGGACATCGACTCATAACTCGCCGCTCTCCTATACGTTTAGTAGTTCACGCCAATTTTGCTTCTCTACGGTTCAGCTTGGCACACAATTCAAGCGTAGGCTTTCCTATTCTACATTCAGACATCTGAATTTACTTATTTAACGAAAACCTCCCGTTAGAGAGGATTAGTGTTGAGTCGAAGTGGATTTTCACGGCTAGCCTTCAGCTACGAAAAAAACAACAAACCCGGAGCGCGATTTTTTATTTTTCTGACAAGCGAAACTCTGCGTATAACCAACCAAACAACCTTTTTTACTTTAATGGACGACGAAAAACATTTATAATGCTTTACAGCTAAAAACACTTTTTATTTAATCGAAAATAGTCTATTTTTTCAGGACATTGTCATTTCCTCGCTAAGCTAGCAACTCCAGACAAAGAAAGAAAAGCAGCTTTCATCGCCTCATCACATCTTGTCAACTTTTCGCCCTTTCTGAGGAACAAACCCCACTTTTTGAGTCTAGTTGGGTAGAAATAAAGCAGAAATGGCCCAGCAGAGCAGTGCTCAGGTCGCCAGCTCACAGAAAGCTTTAATGCTGGAGATGAAGTCTCTACAGGAGGAACCAGTGGAGGGTTTCAAGATCACTTTAGTGGATGAAGCTGATCTCTACAACTGGGAAGTGGCGATTTTTGGACCCCCAAACACTCACTACGAAGGGGGCTATTTCAAGGTAAGAACTGAGGTTGATTTGTTAGGGGTAAATATGTTATTTTTAGGAACAGATGGCTATGGTCTATATTTAGAACTGGAACCAGCTCTAGATAGCTGCATCCCTTTATGTGCCTCAGTGTCTGTTTTCTTTAGACGTATTTGGATATAATTAAGATTTTTGATTAATTTAAGGTCTGATTATGACCTGAAGCCTCTTGTTTTGCATCATATGTCGGTTTGATGAGATTTTGGGGTCTTTGTTGAGGATAATGGAGCTTATTTGTTTGGTTTCTTTGTTCCTCATTGACTCATTGTGATTCTGATGGATGGAGGTTGAGATGATTTGCATGACTTTGTACGAAGAATATTATTAATGTTACAATTAAATATGGTCGTATTTAACCCCATCATAGTGTTAATACACTTTCATTTTACCGTAAGCTCTTTACTAATTTAAATTCTTATTTTTTTACTCATTATTGATTTATAATAATAATTCACCACTTAGTGTTTCTGATAGTTTCCAATTGTTCTGAACTAAATTTTGAAAATAGCATACTTGTGACCTTCCATAAACTTAAGTGCCTTTTATTTGGTATTGGTTGTCATGTTTAACCTGTTATGATAATTATATAAATAGAATAATGACAACAAAGGATGATTGTAAGGAGGTCTCACCCCATTCCACCAGAGCAGATAAACCTGTTCCTTCACACCAGTCCGAATGGTTTATTAATGACCTTAATAATGTCAGACGCTTTACTGAATCATTCATCTTCATGTTAGTTCCTTTCTAGATTGTAAAGGAAGGTCCAGGACTGTTGTGTGGTGATTTGAAGTAGGTCAATGACTTTTCTTGCCTTTGTTTACAGTGAGAGCACTCACACACACATACAGGGTTTGGTAGATACAGTGGCGTCACTGTTCGCTGGTGTGTCAGGATGTGAGCTCGTGTTGAAACCTGATTAATGTCAGAACTGAACTCTCGAGCCTGGCGAAGCCCGAAGGCATGGTACTCATAACCGTAACTGCTCCCTGCTTCAGGATAAATCAGTGGAGAGTGTATTTGCATGTCAGAGACTTGCTTCTTTGTTTGAAAGGGGAAATTATTCACACACTTGTCTGTACACAGGAACATCAATGTTAAAGCTCTCTTGAGTATTCTTCTGGCAGATTTTCAAGATCTCGTAGTCGGCCGAGAACCTGAAACCAGTTGTTCGTAACTTATCAGGAATAGTTGCGTGTTTCCTTTTAAAAGGTCAATTCACCCAGATATGAATATTATGTCATTTACTTAATGTGTTTGTAACCTTTATGACTGACATTCTTCCTTGGAACACAAAAAGAGAAGTGCTGATGGTTGCTGTTGAATCACCAGAACAACAATAGGAGACATCTATAGGATGGCTATTCAAAAATGTGATCAATATATATAAAAAAATTCTTAAATAAATTAATGCTGGTATTTAGCAGGGAAGCATTTAATTGGTCAAATGTTATGGGAACAACATTTAGACTGTTAAAAGATTACCATTTCAAATAAATATTGTATTCATAAAGGAATTAAAAAAATAATAATTAATTGGTTTGACATGGATGATAGCATTAAGACATGTTAATACCAAATAAAATACCAAAATGTATCAAATCAGAATAATTTCTGAATGATTATTTGACACTGAAAGTTTAAGTAATGTTAAAGAAAATTATATATTTTTGTCACAGGAATAAATGACATTTTACAGTATGTGAGAATATTAAACAATATTTCACAATATTACTGTTTTTACTATATTTTTTATAAAATGCGGCCTTGATTAAAAAAAAGATGAAAAAAACTAAACAAATGCAGCCTCACAGGAGAAGAGGCTTCTTTCAAAAACATATAAAAAAACTTACCCATTCTAGACTTTTGAACTTTACTGTATGTGCTGTATGTCAGGTCTTCAGAAACCATACAATGGCTTTTTGAGAGGAATGAAACAAAACTGGATTTGTTTTTGACACAATCTGTTGCCCTGCTGTCGTTCCTGAACCACATTGTCTATATAATATAATAATTTGTATTTATTGTATTTGAATGTATGCAAATGGCATTTGAGTGCTACGCTGGAAACAAGCAATTTCAGTAAATAAATATTTTTATGATTTGTTCTTTGCACAAAATCTATCATACAGCTTTGGTGACTGTTTTTATGGTGGTGTTGTCTGTTTGTGAGGCTCAACAGCATCGATCCCTATTTAATTTTTATTATATGGGTCAGAACAGTGTGAACATTCAGGTTTTAAAAGAACATTAGGCTAACATTAGTAAATAATCCTGGTTAATATAGTAATTTAACTATAGAGTATAGTTGAATACACGTGTCAGTATGTCCACTTCCAAGTAGTTGCCTAAAATATTTCAAGGGCAGTTTTGCCACGAGACTTGAAAATAATTAGGTCTGTATTGAATTGAGATGGAGGGCATATCTCTTGCGTAACAGCTGTTTAACCTAGTTGATTTTGTGCCAAAAAATGATTTGTCCCACTTCCTGGTTCTCCAGCTCGAAGTCCATTTGTGTGTTTTCTCTCAGATTTTCCCTCCTGTCCATCTGCACTTTTCTCCCAGAATGTGATGCGTCTCCAATCCTATTAAGAGCAGCTGTCCTGCTCTCACCCTGAGATAGAGTCCTCCAAAGCTGCTGTATATAAGAAATCTCTCTGTGCCGTACCGGCCGACGCCACTGTGATGTTGATTGTTTTGAACTGAGTGTATGACTAAATTGTCAAGCAGCACCAAAATGTTTTTTGGGAGGTTGGAAGAATCTGCAGAACAATTTTTTTAACAAGGTGAAATGTGTTAAATGTAGCTGAGAGTTATAAAGTCTTAGAACATTTTTACATTTACAGTAGAGATTTCTTTGGAAACTTTTAGAGAAAAATGGTGTGTAAAATAGAAATGTATATAACAGAAAACAGAAAAAAAAACATTTACAGTACCATTCTGCTCTCTAAAGACTGGTAAAAAAAAAAAATACAAAATCGGTTTCTTAAGGTTTATACTGAGGCTATACCTTTTTCAGACAAGTTTTACATTTTAAATTTTTTCACAGTGTATTTGGAGGTCTCACAAAGTTTGAAAACCTCACATTTTGATGTTATACATTTTTCATGGATAACATCAAAATTTGTCTCTGAATAAATTTCCTTTGCTCTTATGATGCATCTGTTGCAGACAAACACAAATACAATGTGAAAAGAGACCAGCGGGTGAGGGGGTTGAAATTGAACTTTAGTTCAGACAAAACAAACAAACAAGTGTGAAAGCAGCCTTTTTGTTAGCTGAAAGCATAATCAATTGTAATACTTAAAAAGCAAACATGATGGGTTAAAGTGAGTTCTGATAGTCCTGACCACTGTTTTTGTCTTGTGTTTTGCAGGCTCGCATCAAGTTCCCGATCGATTACCCCTATTCCCCACCCACGTTCAGATTCCTCACCAAGATGTGGCACCCCAACATCTATGAGGTAAGAGGATTGTTACAGCTCTCATGCGGTGTACTGTAGCACGTGGCTTGTCTGTTGTTCTGGACTTCCTCGTTTCCTTCTCAGTCAAGCTCTATGTTAATGCACCTGGCAAACACAAACCTTTGTATGTTGGCAATTGACATTGAAAGATATGAAGAGCAACACATCATATGAACTCTTTGATATGAACGAATATAAATAGCTGCACTGTGTCAAATGGGAAAGTGAACTCCTAACACTGAGGAAGAACTGTAACTCAGGCACAGACAGGTGTGGTTCACCTAGAGTTCAGACCTGTTTGTGACCTAAAAATTCACTTTAGGTCATGCTGTGCAGGTTTGAAATTTGAAGCATAACAATGGCAGAAGCCACTGCACAGATTTGTTATTTTCTTACCTTTTTGTGTTTTTTCCATTCAGTGAACACATAGGGGTGGACTGTCTGTTGACCAAAAAGTATTAAAACCACCATAAAATTATTTGGTGTGTGTATGAAGAGCAGACTGAAATTTAGGCTAAGTAATTTTTTTTTTTTTTACTCATTTAGGTATATTATTAATTGAGGTTCACTGGGTTAATGACGTTTATTTGTTATGTAATAGAAATATAGATACACTGATGTTGCATTGTATATTAATTAATATTGTAAACAGTAGCTTTGTATTTGGTATTATATGTTCATATGTGGTGCAGATATTTCTTTTAGTGAAAAATGGCAGGTGGAATTGTAGATAAAATTTTAAAAATTACAATTGTTCTTCCTCTAAGTTTCAATAATTTTTGAAAATGCATATGGGTAATGTGTGTGGTGTGCTGGAGTTTTGATTTATAATGTGCATTGTTTTTATGTGGTGTAACTGTGTATCGTTTATGGTTGCCATGCAGTGTAACATCTTGCCACATTAATATTGAATTGAACTCATGTGCATTCACAGATGTGCTTTAAACGTAGCTCATTAATGACAGAAAAAGCATTTAAGCTATAAAATTAGAGTATTATAGGATATATTAATGTTTTAAATTAGCCTTTGTTTTTATATTTGCTTTTTTTTTAATATATATAAGTTTTTGTGTTTTTAGTATTTCAGTTATTTTATTTCAGATGATTGCCAAGGAGGTTTCATTTGATTGTTCATTTAATTTTTATGTTATTGATACCTGATACATTGATTTGTTATGAATAATCTTGTTTTGTTGAGTTCAGAGTTACAGATTAAAAAGTGCAGTCATCAAGTAAAATGAAGCATGTTTTAAATTATAAAGCATTAAATTGGTGCTTTTATTATTGTGTTATTATTAAAAAGATGATTAATGTATTTATATGAAATATTGGGGATAAATTTACAGGAAGTACAACTGTATTGAGAATTGATTTAAGTTTGTAGTCATACCACCTACCCGATGCACCAGTATGCTTTCTCAAATTTCAGAGCCCAGGCAAGTTTTTCGTTGTTCTGCAGAGACTGTCCTTCAGTTTTGACAGGCTGTTTTTCTCCTTATCTCTCTTTCACACGTCTTGCTCTGACTCGAGTACTCACAGCAGTGGTGTGGAGGCCTGGGGGTTCACTCAGATGCTTGTTTTGCCTCATGAAAGCATTACAGTCCTGTGATTGATGAATCTCTTTGTGCTTTCACAGAACGGGGACGTGTGCATCTCCATTCTGCATCCTCCAGTAGATGATCCACAGAGCGGAGAGCTGCCCTCAGAGAGGTGGAACCCTACACAGAACGTCAGGTAAGAAGTAACCTCTAATCTCTTTGATAATCATCATATAGTCTAATCCACTTTGCAGCTTGTTCTGACCACTTTCCACAGAGAAATGGTTTGTTTTCAAGTGAATTTCCCCTCAGGGATCCACAGGCATCCTCTTTAGCAGTTTTGCCGATAACAGAATTATAGGAAAAGTGACCAGGCAGGTTTTGTGTTCATGAGTGTTGCCTGTTGCCTGCCTTTATGGAAAGCATCTCAGTGTGTCTCATCTGGGTATTTGTGTGTTTCCTCCCCCGAGTCTGATCTGTGTTCTAGTTAGTCTGGTCTCGTGTTTCACTGGGCTTTGTGCTTCGTTGGAAGAGCTAGTGTCTTCCAGGAAGCTTATGTTAATCATTTGTGTTGGTGAAGAGCACCTGTCGCTGTACACAGAGAGAGATGGGCATATTTTGACCCCAGACTGAATGTTGCCTGCTTACACTGTCAAAACCTACTATGTAGGTTCTAACTCTTTTTTTTGTTGAGTGTAAAACAAATGTTTAGAAAAATCTGGCACTGTATGTCAGAATGGATCTGTGCATTAAGTTTCGAAGGGAAAATGCAAACTAATACATTTGGCAGTTGTTCTTTGTTTTTCAAAGCACTTGATTTGTTTTTCAACAACCATGATGTATTCTAGAAATGTTGCACTTTTTGTATAGTTTTCATGTTTCATTTTTGATGTTTTTTATATTAGTGTCTGTAAGTAAATGAGATACTAAATGTTTATTTATTTAAAGTGTTCAATATGTCTTATGATTTAAAAAAAGAAACTAGTTTATATTTTGCAGTAAACAAATTGTATCTACTTTGTGACAATATATTTTTTATCGAAATCATGTTTGTTTTAAAGAATCACATTTGTAATATTTTTATATTAACAAAATGAACATTTGTCAGGATATATAAAAATACCAGGATATGAATTTTGTATTTATAACTAAAATAATTACATCACATGAATATATGAATTAATTGTATACCAAAACACAGGTAAAAATAATTATTATCTAATAATAATAATATTAATAATAATATATATTTTTTAAATGTCATTTATAGATGTTTTTTATTATCAAGTTAGCTTAAGAAAGCCAACTTACTGATCTACTATTTAAACTTATATAATAATAATAATAATAATAATATCAAAATTATCGACTCTAATCTCCTAGAGCTTTAACTCTACAGACTCCAAACTCAGCCCAGATCCTCAGACTGATCTGAAGTTAGTTGCTATATCTTTTCTAACCGATCCGACTTACGATGATCGTACAGAGGGTGAAAAATCTGCCGAAAAATCCCATAGACTTAACATTGCGGCAAACTTTGATGGATAGTAGCTCCGAGCGAGAATCTACTTCGAACTAAAATATATTTTGGATTGCATTATTTATTTGCCAAGTTCAAAACACTTGCTCGCTTGACAGTCAATGATTATAAGAATGGTAATGCAATGAGTAGTTTGAAATAAGTTACTTTTCCTAGTGAACACCGTTGTTGTTCTTGTCAAACTGGCCACAGAAAACGCTTGTAGTACACCCCTACTGCAAATGTGAGTACGTCGGTGTAGCTGTAAGCAATAGATGAAGACTGATCCTCTTGTGTAAAATCTCCTGAAATCTTTACGAAAATGCAACACAAAGCAGCTTTGTGGCTGATGAGCTTTAAGGTAATAGCATTATAACATGGAGTATCTGTTTGTGTTTCAGAACTATACTGTTGAGTGTCATCTCTCTACTGAACGAACCCAACACGTTTTCTCCAGCCAACGTGGACGCCTCAGTAATGTATCGCAAATGGAGGGACAGTAAAGGAAAAGACCGGGAATATGCAGAAATCATTAGGTAACACAAACGATACAGAATATGACTCTTTTAAGAGTTCAGCTGTGCTAAATGTTTGTTTGTTTAATGCCGGTTACATTTTAATGGCTCTATCAGAAGGCCTGGTGGGAAGCAACACTTATTTAGCTAATGGAAAACCATTCTATAAAGATTTTGATTTATTTTCTGGATCATCGGTGCCCTCCTGTGGTTGCATGAGTCACTGAAACATGAGTGCCTGTGATCTCCTCTTGGCAGTCTTATCTATTGCATGTTGCAATTCATGTTTTGAACCATCTGAGTTGGAAAATTTGACTTGCATCAGATTTCATCCTTTCCCTCCTTCAGGACATCAGTTGTTTATTCCTGAGCCTTTGCTTGTTAAAACCTCAGGGCAGCAGTGCCTAAGACAGATGAGTCTCGTGTAGGCCTGCAACTAAATTATTTTGATAATCGATTAGTTGGGCGATTATTTTTTCGATTAATCAGATAAAAACTAAATGCTTCTTTAATTTTATGTTTTGCTTATAACTATATAAAACCATATGTGACCCTGGACCACAAAACCAGTCTTAAGTCGCTGGGGTATATTTTTAGTAATAGCCAAAAATACATTGTATGGGTCAAAATTTTTTTTTTTTTTTTTTGGCCAAAAATCCTTAGGATAGTAA
>JAUMHE010000043.1:18469325-18482239 GCA_032359235.1 Enteromius mattozi | reverse complement strand
TAGAGGCGTTTAATGTAAATTGCTCCCATAACTTGGAGGACTTGGGGCGCACGCTTTTTCCTGCAGACGCTTCTGTAACCTCCATTGTGTGAGCGGCTGTGTATCTTTGTGTATCTGTGTGTATATGTGCATTTTGTGGTCGCGCTCCCAGTAAAATTATCGATTTTATGGATTAGTTGTGGCAGCCCTAGTCTCGTGGAAGCTATATGGTTAATTTCAGCTGTATAAAGCTGCGAAATCTGGTGCATGCTGTTGATTAACACGAACTGTAATATCAGTAAGAGTGAATTTATATTAATGTACTTAATTCTAACCTGAGGATTTGAAAGCACAAAATTTAAACTAGATTTTCATTTAAATCTATTACCTGTGTTTGTGTGTCTTGCAGAAAGCAGGTTCTGGCCACTAAAGCCGAGGCAGAGCGGGATGGAGTGAAAGTTCCCACCACCCTGGCGGAGTATTGTGTTCGCACACGTGCCCCTGCACCAGACGAGGGTTCTGACCTGTTATACGATGACTACTATGATGATGAGGACTTGGAGGATGAGGATGAGGATGGCGAGGACTGTTGCTATGACGAGGATGACTCAGGAAACGAGGAATCATGACGACATTCCCATTCCCATTTTCATTTTCGTCGTCATCAGCATCACCCCGAAAGTGGAAACGTTAAGGCATGCGTCCTGCATTTACACTCACTCAGATGGCCATTTTTGTGTCCTTAAAGGACTGAAATGAAAGATTACTTTTCTTCTCCTATTTTTTTTTTTTTTTTAGCATTTATGTTTTCCCTCTGTGTCATAATTGTGCTGGCCTTCAGGCTTTTCTTAAATCTGCTCTTTTATTATTTCTTTGCTTTGTGCTTTCAGATAGCTCTATGAAAGTTACTTCAAAAAGGACAAAAAAAACCAAAAAAAAACGAGCGTGACTGAATTAAGGAGTGATTTTTGAATGAGGCTTTGTGCTGAATAACGCTGATTATGTCACTGATCTTTTGAAATTTCTTAGAGATGATCACTTTGATCACCCTTGCTCACTTTTTTGGCTTTCAAGCACATCTGAGCAGCCCAGCAATAAAACATAATGAGTTTTGGGGCAAGCTTAGAGTTTTAGGTTTTAATTTCACCTTCATTTGAGTAATAAATACGTTAAAGGGATAGTTCATCCAAAAAAACTAATGTCCTTCCAAACCCATATGACTGACTGACTTCTTTAAAGAATTTATTTTGAGAAATGAATTGTTTGGCTAACAACATTCTTTATAACTAAACAAATGAGGGTGATTAAATTTCAGAATTTAAAGTTTTTGGTGAACTATCTCTGAGCAAAAAAATTTAAGGTTGATAAGTTGATATTTAAATCATTTTGCAATGTAAACATTGCAAAAAAAAAATGCTGAGGCTTACATTTTACGATGTGCTTAAAAATCTGCATTTTTTTAACTTATAGTGTCACTTTAAATTATTGAAATTATGTATTACCTTGTTATATGAGCTTATCAGAAAATCAGTATAGTCAGGCTTAATCTGGTAGGTTGGCGAGTGGATGTTGTTTTTTTTCTGTTAAGCTGAGTTTTTTTTTTTTTAATTTTAAGCAATGTTTTGTCCTCCTAAGGGAATCTTATTTAATCTGTCGTGTTTTTTTTTTTTTTCATCACTGAAGCATTTGTTCTTATTTGGGATGTTGGGCAACTTCTGGACTATTAAATTCTTCTTTTTTGTTTTTGCCGTTTCTTTTTCATTATGGCTCCATGAATTGACAGCATGCCCTATGTTGTGATATCATGATGGAAAATTTCCTTTTTCACTGCCTGGAGACTGGTGAGTGCTGGTGTCCGTCACTGATTTAAATTTGATCTCATACCGACTGACTCTCAGGATCAGCCAATCTGGAAAGAGAAAAAAAACCTACCAACAACCAAAAGTACTTTTTTCAAAGCTGCAAGCTATCCATTTTTTCCATATTGTTTTGAGGACAATTTACAACCGTATCCCAAGAGGCTGAGATGCACATAAGGAGCTGATTTGTCATTTTATTGAACTGTATGTATTTTTACGGTTTGTTGGCCTATTTAAAACTGAATAAAGATCTTTATTAGAATATTTTTTTTTTCCTCTCTATTTTTAAACATAACGACACTGAAAAAATGGTGTGATTCAAAACAATTCAAACTTTTTTTTTTAAATTTAAAAAAAAAAATGTTATTGTCTACAAATAATTACTAAGTGATAACTTACACATTAAATATTTAATTAAAAATCTTTATGATCAAACTAAAGGAAGCAAATGTAGTCGTAAATTTTCTTTTGCGTAACTACTTTAAGTAAATAAAACAGACAAGAAAGAAGAATTTAATTTGAAGTGTTTGTTAATTTTAAATTCTTACTTTTTTTTACTTCACAGATTTTATCTTGGCTAATCTGAGTACAGTGCAAGATCTTCTATAAATCTCCAGAGGACACATTTAAGCTTACTGGGTTAGTTTTCTCAAAGCAAAGTCTCCTTTTGCTCACTAATTAATCTCTCTTCTGTCAGAAAATCAGTTGAGATATTAACAAGATCTCACTTGGTATTCATCTTGCCTGTTGGACGTGTCATTTTTCAGTGTAAGCGGACACTTAAGAGTTTGATTTTAATGCACAGCTGAATATGACATTGGTTCGCAGATAAGATGTTCGGCACAGCTGAAGCATTCAAGGTCTCCAGGCATTCCAAAGTGCAGTTGGCCCAACTCTGTTGCCATGACAACCCTCCAACTGGCATTCAGGGTTTGCCTGGAAACACTGCTCAAGGCTTATTCAGAGAATCTGAGCTCGCAGGCTACACAATGAACACGCAGAGATGAGGGGCGCCAGTGAGATACAGTTACAGTGCTGATACGGATTACAGAGCAAAGGTTCCCTGTAATCTGCCTGAGAGTGTTTGGAGACACAACTGGTGATTTTTAACAAAGGACATGTTTCTAATATTGGTACATCATGGCGAATAATCACTTAAAGGGATGGTCCACCCAAAACCCCTTTTTTTTCTTTTTCTTTTTCTTTTGTTGAACACAAAAGCAGATATTTTGAAGAATGTTGGTAACCAAACAGTTGACGTAGCCATTGACATACATAGTGTGGAAAAAATTACTACTTAAGTCAATAGCTACTGTCAAACCCTTTGGTTACGAATATACTTTAAAAGCTCTTATTTTGTGTGTTGATAGACATTTACCTCCATAGTATGGGGGAGAAAACACTATGGATGTCAATGGCTACCGTCAACTGTTTGGTTACCAACATTCTTTAAAATATAAAATTTTGTGTTCAACCAAAGGAAAAAAAAAATCATACAGGTTTGAAAAAAAACATCAAATCTATCTTTTTAACTGGTCAAACTTTTTTGTGATGTGGAGTTTAATGCACCATGTATACATTCCCTAAACACTTTTTCCTCTTCAGTTACTTAGATAATTTTGCATTTAAAGTCTTAAAAGCATGGTAGGACAAGCGTCCTGCTTTCTGAAGACCAGAGAGAGGATGAAATGTCACTTAAAGCACCAAAAGTGCTGAATTCCACCATTCCAAACAGTTAATGGTTTAAAAAAAATTAAAATCACTTTCAATAACTGCTCCTTTATGGTGGAACAAACTCCTGTACTCCACTGTGATCCTCAAAAAACACTGGAACCTACTTAGTGCTGTACTACTGTGGTGACTGCAGGAATTTTGTATGGTAACTTTTCCTTTGTTTGTTGCTTTGGGTCTTTCTGGGAAAAAGGACGCAGACCGTAAGTTACCCTTATTTTGAAAATCTTAGGTCCTATCTTTGTGTACAACTGCTAACAGCAAGAGTAACTTTCATGAAGTTTGGCAAAATACCACGCTTCTGTCCACAGAATCCTTCTTTAGTGAGTTCAATCTGCACCAGTGCTCTCAGCAATGGCTGGCCTTCTTCATCCCAGGATGCTGAAGAAATACAAAACAGCTTTTAGCCAATAGGTTTGATTCATTTTATATTTTGTCAAATCATTCATACACTTACATACATACACTATGGGTCTGTATTTTAAAATGCAACCATTGTTAAAAACTAATATATGTAAGCATGTAAGGGGTACTTTTTGTGGAAATAATGTTTTTAAACAATTACATAATATTTACAAGTAAATGTAATATATTATTGTTTAAATTTATATTAAATGCAATTGGTTCATCCAATTGTAATAATTTAAATTGAAATAATATCTCACCAAATTTTATATAAAATAAGTGCAGGTTCAGGTTGTTTAAATTTAGTAATATGTTAGGCCTGCATGTTACTTTAATCATTTAACAACAACAAATAATCCCTGACTGACTGAAATGGCTTTATCATCTTTACACTATTCATCTAAAAGCACTTCTACAATCAATAAATCACACGGCAAACAAAAACCTGAAGCTGCTTTGAGGTAAAAAAAAAAAAAAGTCTGCTAGCTCAGTGCAGCGCATCTCTTAAAACGTCTCTCCATTCTTTTGATTCATGCTCGGGTGACAGCAGTGAAGAGCCCACGCACGCACGCTGGCCTTGCGCTAACAGATTTGTCCTCCATTAAGACATAAAGAGCGTCTCTCTGTGTCTGATAGGGATTCTCTCAGGGAGCACAGAGATAGCTTGTGCCTGCATATGGGTGCGCAGCAGTGCCCGGGAGAGCTGGCGAAGTGCCTGCGCCTGCTGGAGAGAGTCCTGCGTGCCAGCAGGAACAGGACGCCCGGGGTTAGGACTGTGTTTTAGCGTATCGAAAGGTGGGTTTTTAAGTACTGACATACTACCATACTAATGACAAACTACCATACTACCCCTACTATTTTCGTGGTGTTTACTAAAATATCAAGTTATAGCCTAATTCAAATTTGAAGCCCTAAACCTAAAGGCCCTTGCACTCCGAATCCAAGATTTTTGTATGCATTTTTTTTCATATTGCTCATCCTTTTCTATCTAAGTGATGTTGATAAACAAATTTTGGGAGAAGCACATATGATTAATTAGCCACGCCGGACGCCGAGCTCTGCCCTCGCAAGGGTTAAAACTACTAGGGCTCAGAGTCCGCCGAGCTCACGGCTCGCTCCCCTGGACAGCATGCAAAACACGCTTTTCTATTGGCATTATGAGGAAGTGTGAACTCGTGAAATGCTTTCTATGAAAGCGAAGATGCAGAACCTGATTCTGTTTTTTTGTTACAGATGAAAGTTTAGGAGGCAGTGTGTAAACGTGACTGACACAACATAAGGTCCTTATTTATTTTTAACATGTTTTAACTATTTATTTTTTAACATTCGGATGAGAATTTCAGACTGTGTGCAAAGACCTCAAGTATGTTTAGCGCGGTTTTTTTTTTATCATACTTTGCGATGCAAACAATAATGACTTATTAAGAATTCACTTATTGAATTTTTTTATTTTTTAGAATTTATTTTCGATTTAGGTTAATTTTCTATATGATTAAGCTTGCAAATAGGCAAAAACTGTATGCTGTATGAAAGTATAATGTTAGTTAAACTGTATATCCATAATGAACCAGACAAACTAGGCCTATCTGTAGTAGGCCTATAAAATCAGAGCACAGTAGGCTATGTACATCCCACAATGCATACCTGACCTTCCAATTTTGATCAAATCTATATCTTTTTAAAAATTAATTTGAACTCATTGATTTAATATTTAGTTGATACAAAAATATATTTTAGATAAATGCTGTTGTTTTTTTTTTATTTTAAAGATTCATCAAAGACTCCTGAACAAATGTATATGAAGTGAAGTGAAGTGACTTGTGGCCAGGTATGGTGACCCATACTTGGAATTGGTGCTCTGCATTTAACCCATCCAACATGCACACACACACATCAGTGAGAAGTGAGCAAACACACACACGGGGGTCTCAAGGGTCTCACTTCAGTTGTGGTATTGAAGGTGGAGACAGTGCTGAGAATTCACTCCCACCACCCACAATCCCTGCCAGACCTGGGACTCGAACCCACGACCTTTGGGTTACAAGTCCAACTCCCTATCCATTAGGCCACGACTGCCTTGTTTTCAACATTTATAATAACAAATGTTTGGAAATCAGTATATTTCTGATTACATTCAGAGATGATTCAACATGAAATTGGAATAAAAATGCAAAACACCCATCCCCCTTTTTTATTTTTAATAGTAGGATGTTTATTGTATAAACTGCACAGTATGCAAGTGACATATTTGATCATTAATGCTAATTAAAACCAGACAGCGATTTATAGGCTTATTGCATTATTTGCAATCCTACGGAGAGCAACTACGGTTTATGACAATAATAAACAATGGTGCTACCTATAAATCAATCATCCTCATTGAGAGCTTCTTTTCAGGTGGCCGTCACTGTTAATATCTGAAACACAGCCTCATATATTTCTGTAAGATTTAGTCACAGAGCATTACAGACGTGTATTACATTACAGAGAATCAATAAGGCAACCGGCAGAGATATGGAAGTGAAGTCCAATGGAGTCGATTACAAATGAAACAATCCAAATATAAAATGGTAAGCCAAATCCATTACAAGATATTTATTTATAGGTATGATGCTATAAAATTCTGCTAGTTTGGCTTCTTGAGTAAGCATTTTAATGCATGTACCTCATAAAACCGCAAGATCGATGGATGTATATGGAATAATGCCCAGGATATGGGGAATGTAGCATGTATAAAAGGCCTTTGTGCCTCCTTTTCCCTGGTTTTGCTGGTCCTAGATGATGTGTTTGCGAGATTTGAGAGCATCATTTGCGATAATATAGTTTACATTTTTGACAATGTAAGCGACCAAGCAGTTAAGATTTGCTATATATCACCCTAATACACTGTATGTGGACATGTTTTTATATCCAAGAGCCTGTGATGATGCAATATTTTTTTTGTGATAATTTTTATACAGAAACATTATTTTTCTGCCCTGTTGCCATGGTGAGGTAATGAATGTAGTTCAACTTTAATGGTAGGTCTTCAAGAGTGACGTTTCCAAGCCAGCAAATGCATTTTCACATGCATATAGTGCATATTGTAACGGAGGAAACTGAGGCGTGTGGATCCATTTGCAGCTTTTCATTAGAGAAGTCGTACAGGCAAGGTCAGATACCGGCAAACAGTGCAATGGAGACAACACAGAATCAAAGTCGAGGTACACAGGCAGATTTCGGGGCAGGCAGCAAACAATCACAGTTCAGGGAGAGAGAGCAAGGTCGGGGCAGACAGCAAACAATCAGGAATCAGAAATACAGTCCACGGTAATAACAGGCAAAACAAACACGGGAAAGTAACGCTCGGAAATGACAGCCGGGGCAAATCAAGACTTCGCGGTGAATGGAAGTTTGAGTCTGGCTTTTATACATGTGAGCAATCAGGAAGTGGGAGTGGTAATGAAGTGCAGGTGTGTGTGTGTGAATGAAGTGCAGGTGTGGCGTGTAATCAGTCCCGGGAATGAGGCATGATGGGCATTGGAGTTCATAGCATGGATGGTGGAGACACAGAGGGAACTGCAGCTGGAGATTATATACTATCCAATTGTCTATGGTTATTCTTGACTAGAAATCCTTTTCTAGTCGACTAGACTGAGCCATGTTCAAAAATGTATTCAGGATCCTGCCTGTCATGGTGGATTCTGGTGCAGTTTTTAACATCATTACATTCGTTTCTCTTCCACAGTCTCATCTATTTATTTGGTTTGATTGGAAAGAATGGACCTGAAACCCACTCACAACAACAAAGAATTACTCACAGAGCAATGCATTTAAATTCACGAAACTATCAAGTAAATAAAATCTGGAATTAAATATTATATTCTTAGTATCACTAAAAATCTAAAACACAAAACAAACTAGATTTGCTTTAAAAAAAAAATCAGTCTAAATATTGAGATACTAATGATGTATGCACATGCATAAGAAAAAAAACTTTCATTCGGCCCAAAAGGTTCCTGTCCTAAATATCAGTCCTGCCGTTGCCCTGGCAACCAGCTGCTTCCACCAAATCCCTGAGGTCTTCTTCTCCTCTGTGTACGCATTGGGAATGATAAGCCGGTCGCCAATGTCCAGCACCTGCAAATGCAAAAAATGACCATGTTCACATCTGAAATGCTTTTTACAAAAGGACCAGATCCTATTTTAAGTATAAAACATTAAACATTAAAATCATAAAATGCATCACCAACCCTTTACCTGGTTTTATGTTACCATGTCAAAAAGGCCCTTCATTTTAAAAATTCCTTGCAATTTTTTGTTGAATTGTTTTTTATACGTATGTTCATTTCTATTTAATTTGTTTATTTATTCTGTTAAATTTGTACAGTTTATATAGTTTTTTGGGATCTCTGAAAAAACCCTGCAAAACCTGCAGGTATACATAAAGTCTTTCCAGCAGAGGTCTTCAGAAACCAATAATACAGCTTTCATTTGCTTATGGATTTGCCAACTTAATGCAAACACATGCCTAATAAAAAAGTGAATTGTGAAATGTTTGAAAATTGAGTATTTCCAGACAGAAGAGTGTTTTCATTGTCTGATGATCTCTTCCAGGTCAGTGGCAGAGTTAACCAGTCCCCCCAGTCCTCTGGAAATCAGAAAGCAACAAACCCGAGGGGTTATTGAACACAAACACATTCTGTGCAGGTCCCAGACCAAAAATAGACTCTATTTCTGTGAAAAAAGAGTAATATGACAGTGTCAAATGGACAACCTTTGTAAGATGTTCTTCTACTCATTAGAAATGTCCATTCCCTGCCCAGCCTGTGACTGTTTCATCTCAGACTCATCCAGATGGCCAAACAGGAGCAAAACATGAAAGCAAGTCATTAGCTTTCAGCGATATGGCTTAATCAAACCCTGACAAAACTCAATCAACGTAAATGATCCACTACCAGAATAAAGAAACACACAACTCATTTAATCAAGATGTTTCAGAACTACCAATTAGAAACTCAAGTAGTCAAACACTCCAAACACAAAGACACACATCACTTTGCAAATCAGATAATACTCTGCTCAAAGAAGAGCAAATTAAATCTAAAAGCTTGACAGATTTAAAACTCTTAAGGGTATGGTCAGAATGTCATACCACCATTAGTAATGCACACTACTATTTTTAGTGTGCACTATGTATACTGTGCGCAGTATGTTGTTTTTCAGTATGCATGCAATACCCAGATTAAAGGGTAATGGTTTACCCTAAAATGTAAATTTTCTCAAAGTTAGGCCATCCAAGATGTGAATGAGTTTGTTTATTGGAACAGATTTGCAGAACAGATTCCATCAATTAACATCTTGTGACTCAAAAAGCTGCAATTTTGTAATAACGTAATTATAATGTAGTAACATTATAATAGATTTTTTTTATTATGTCATAATAAATAATACAAGTCCTCTATCCATAATATGGATTTCTTAAGTGATAAAGTCATTTATTCTGAATAAGGAGAGAAATGTGCACAGATCAAGGACTGTTTCTGTTCTGTTCTGTTCAGTTCCCAACAAATTTGTGGGTGGGTTTTGATGTGAAAGGACAACAAAGAGATAGACTATTTCATTAGAGGAAGCATTATTATGGATTATGGACTTAAGAATATATTTTGACTAGATGCTACAGTTAAAAAGCATTGATGGATTTGTTTATTACAAATCCACAGCATTTCACTGCACGTTAATTGATGAACTGGTGTGGTGTAGATTATTGCAATTTTTTATCAGTTGTTTGGACTCTCATTCTGACGGCACCCATTCACAGCAGATGATCCACTGGAAATGCTGTTTTTCCCAAACTGTTTCCATTAAGAAATAAGCTCATCTACATCGTGGATGATTTGAGGGTGAGTATATTTTCAGCATATTTTCAGTTTTCAGTGATATATCTTCAATCATTATTTGATCAACCTACAAAAGACAAAAAAGCAAAATATACCAACCTGGTCTCATAATAATTTGTACCTTTTTGTATGTGCACTTTTTGTGCAACACCATTTTTACGTGCCTTACTGCTGTGTCCACTGAGTGGTGCTTGTCGGTACATGATCTGTTCCACCTGCACGATCTGTCCACGCATGCGCATAATGACGTAGTAGAAAACGCGCATGCGCAAATGGTAATTCTGTTTTCCAACTATTTACGACACTGCACGATCTGTTCCACGGTTGCGCACCTTTGTTTTTTATGTTCCTAATTGTCTTCTGTAAACACCATAGCGTATGCACATGCTACATTTAAAAACATCAAAATAGACCCGCCGTGAACTGTTAGATCGTGTACTGACAGTGCTAAAACACAGGTTCAGTATGTGAGCCCTGGCATTATTACATTGATATAGGTATGTATTGCGACGGTTCAGAATTTAAATATCCATGGACTGTTGCTAAACGTTAATGCTCTATCATGTTGGAAATATGCCCTGCACCAAATCCAACCCTAAACCTACCCAATAGTGTTAACAAATGCAAAACTGATATATAAAAAGGCATTTGTTGATGCAACCGTGCCATTTCAACTACCTTTTACACATATTTGAACTGTTACGTCAAACCGTAGTTAAACAGGGGCCAGTTGCATAAACTTAGCCTTCATGTTAAGACAGTGTCTTAAGAGCTAGTCTGGCCAACTACCAGTTAGCCAAGAGTAATCTGTTTTATTTTTTGTATTTACCTTAGACTAATATACATTTTTATGTAACTGAATTTTAAAAAAATGTGACCAGTCTTAAAGAAATATTTAGCTGACTAACTTTTAAGACTAGTCTTAACCTTTTATGCAACTGGCCCCAGGAGTTGAACCGGAGCTCCTCGCCTCTCAAGTACATCTCTGTGTGCTACCAAACAAACCTACAGTCTATGAAAACCCATAGATATGAAGCTGGATATGTGTGATGCTAACATTCAAAAGCATCAGTTTTCAAATATCCCAGCATATTAGTATTGTTTGGAAGCCATAACATGATATTTTTCAAGCAATTGAAAATGAGTCTCATTTTATTAATTGAGACTCTGTAAATTTTTGTGAAAAGGAATAAAAGATGTCAGAGTACTGCCTCTATAGTGTTCATTTATTTTGGAAACTGCAGTGATATGTACTTGTTGGAATGTATTTCATGTCTCGCTAAAAAGTGCACCAAGGTATATTTATGCCATGAGACCAGGTAGCAATATACATATTAGTCATGAGCTCATGTGACAGAAGCCTTTAGCATGCTGTTATACGCAGTAGGCATTATGGAGTTTATGCTGCAAAATTTGCAGCATTATTATTTCAAATGACAAATATTTACCCAAATGACTTCACAGATTTTTTACCAGCAGTAAAACAATCTGTTTTAAAAATAAAGTGACTAATTTTAGCTGGGCAAAGTGTACCAGTACAACTAATAGTTTGAGTAAATGTGTGGTTTTGGCACATTGCTGTTGCAGGAGCATCTGTTTCTGTTTTCTTGCCATTCTGCCTAGATTAGTATTAATGTCATTGTTCTTGTTCAGGCTGTGAGCTGGAATTTTTACTCAAGTTGTAAAAAAAAGGAAAGGAAAGGACATGACATGTGGCCAGGTATGGTTTCCCCACTAGGAAATTGTGCTCTGCATTTAACCCATCCAAGTCCACACACACACAGCAGTGAGAAGTGAACAACCACACACACACCGTGAACATACACCCAGAGCAGTGGGCAGCCAGTGCTGTGGCGCCCGGGGAGCAGTTGGGGGAACGGTGCCTTGCTCAAGGGGCACCTCACCTCAGTTGGGGTATTGAAGGTGGAGAGAGCGCTGGATATTCACTCCCACCACCCACCTGCCAGACCCGGGACTCGAACCCACAACCTTTGGGTTACAGATCCACGACTGTGTTAGGTAGCTGGAATTTGTAAATTTTGCAGCAAGATATCTTTTGCTGTGCACAATTTTCTCTTCAGCACAGTCACAGCTTATTTCATTGGATATAGAAATTCTAAGAGGATCGGTGAGATATTATAAGACATTCTGTTCCTAGCGGCTACTGACATGGACTAAGAGTTACGGAACAAAACTGCCATCAGCAGGATATATAATATTAGTATTTTCACTTGTCCTACATTCTGCACTGTTTGGATATGTGGAAATGCATGGAGGAGACGTTGTCCTCTGGCCTTTCCCATGACAAGCTCACAAATGATGTTGCCACTCGCAGAGCCTCTAGTCTCAGTTTGGGTTGACTGGTTTGTTTGTTAAACAGACTGTATGGCTAAAAGATTAAACTCAAAAAAGCTCAACCAAATTTGCATTTATAAGATGCTTCCATATTAAAGAAAGCTCTCAGGAGACTAATTGCAATGCTGAAACTATTGTGTAAAGGCGGCGTGGTGACAGAGGGGTTGTATTTTTAGTAGCTCTTAAGATGCAACCTGCAGATCCTTAACCATAAGGCAAGATGAATTCACTTTACTTGCAATTTTTTTATGTTTTTGAATATGAATCTGACTTCCCTTATTAGGATGGACAATAAATATAAACATCAGCTCACTTCAGTACACCATTATTATAAATACTATATACTGTACTCTTATATATTACATTTTTACAATATTTTTAACGTTTACATTTTTCAGAATAGGTTGAGAATGTGGAACACATTTGCCAGCAGAGGGCATGATATTTTCCTTATACTGTGTATTTGTTTGCTATGTGAATTACATATTTACTAGCATTCTTTACTGTTTCATCTACTGTTTGTCTACTTGCTTTCTTTTTATTTATAAAAAAATGCTACAAATACTGAATTAGACTAACCAAGATTTTTCACATATTATTGCTCTTTTGTTGGTTTTGTTTGCTTCTATTGTCCTCATTTGAAAGTCGCTTTGGAAAAAAGCTAAATAATCTGCTAAATAATAAATACAATTTTATTATATATATA
>JAUMHE010000043.1:18446662-18457977 GCA_032359235.1 Enteromius mattozi | reverse complement strand
TTTTGATTGACAATTTGATGCAATATGTTTAATGGGTGTTTTTTTTTGGTGAAGGAAAAAAAAAAAAAGTTTTTTATGAATGTTTTAGAAATTCGTAATATGACATTTTTAAATGTTTATCAGTGCAATTCAATTTAAAAATGTTTTAAAAGTAACTTTTTACAAACTTATGAAGCACGTTTATATTAATACAACATAATTAAACAAATTTAACCAATTTTCATTTAGAATAAGCAAATGTTCCATGATTCCATTTGAATAAATGCTACATTATTTGCATAACCTTTAAAACTATGATGTTTTTACCGGTAATTCCTTGCTAGTTTTTAAAATATATATGTTAAAATTCTATTTTAATATGCTGCACTAAACTTATGATTTACATTAATTAAAAGCCTAAACTTAAAACAAATGCACAACTCTATTTTAAGAAATCCTGCACTGTTTGCTCTTTGAAATTATGCACATGTATGATTTTAACACTAAATAATTAATTAACTTTTAAAAAAAAAAACTTTAATTGAAATAAACTAACAATAAATCTTTCACAGTTCTATTTAAAAAAAATCCTACACCTTTTTTTGATGCACATTTTTTTTGATGCACATTGATAAATCTTAATTAATTGCTTACTTTAAAATGTATTTAACCACTTTTAATTGAAATAATCTTTCAAGAAATTTAAAAAAATATTCCATTAATACATTGCACTGTTTGCTCTTGCAACTGATGCAGCAAATTGAGTTTAGTGCTAAATACAATTAGAATATTAATGATATAAATAAATAATACAATTAGAATGCAACTATAGTTAAAAAAAAACCCTAGGATCTATGTTTTACGGGATATAATATCAGTATCAGAAGAATTGATATTTCAAGTTTGATACATCCACGTATGTTTCCTCTGATCCATGTGTGTGTCTGTCTCTGGGACTCTGGTGAGGTTGTTGATCTAACAGCTGATTCAATCCCTGGATCTCTCGACCCCACCCCCACAGTTTATTTATGGCAGATTCCCCTGCAGGACTCAGTTCTCAGGCCATACATGGAGTCCGCTGGGTGAGGTTACCTCTGCTCGTGTGTGTGAGCATGTGCACTAGCATGATTCTCAGTAGTCTGTCACTCCGGAGTTGTTAGCTGAACTGGAAATTCAGAAAATTGCCACCTGTGGATTTTCAGTGACCTGCAAAAGTTCTTCATAGAGATTCCTTGGAATATTTATTTATTTATTTGGATTTTAACACTATTGGAATTTTCACATCCGTATTGTATTGTTTTTTTGTTAATTGTCCGCTGTTATCCAATTTTTCCCTCTCTTTCCTCCCTTCCCCTCCTCTCCCCCTCTTTTCCCCTTTCCCTCCCCCTTTTTCCTTCTTCCTGTCTATCAACACCACTGTTATTCCTTTTACATCTTTCATTCATATGGATCAGCATCCTTTGGTTGATGATGGACGTCTGCTATTTCTTCACCTCTCATGATTCACAAACTGACCCTTACTTATTACAAAATACTCTTTAGAAACGGTTGCATTTGGAATAGTTGCCTTTAGGCTCTAGCAATGAACTTGGGAAGCTTTTCTAGGCACTAACCAGTAAGTACCATTTCCATTTTCCTCCTTTTTGTTTCTCCGTGTATGTCTGTGTGTGGCGGCACCCGTAAGCCCTCGGGCTGAGCCGGCTTTAATAAACCCCATGATAGCGTAATCCCCCTGTGACTCCGACCCACCCTGATCCACTCCAGCTGGACAATGGACAGGTTGGGCAGCATGTGTCAGTGTTTGTATCGTCTGTGTCCTCTCACAGCTCAACAGGTACATTTTGACAATCTTGTGTGACTGTTTAATATTCTGCAGTTGCTGTTGTAACTTCCTACTTTTGGTGCTTGTTGTAAGAACTAATGTGGTCTGAGTTTGCATTGGAGTTGGTGGCAGTTGAGCTGGGATTTTTACTGAAGCATCCAATGACTGTTAACAGAAGTAGATGGCACATCTTTTCTAGTAAGATGCCTTCATCTTGTTCAATTTGGAGGACAGCACAGATGTATGAGTATATGCTTGACTAGTTAGTGGAAAAAAGGGTGTCTGGTGGACACAATTACAAAATAAATGTTTATTTCTTTCTACATTTGAACTTAATTTATGTATTTTTTTTTATTTTGGTTTTCTTACATTTTAATTTATTGTATTTTCTTATGTATTATATTTACTTTTTAAAATATATTTTATAAATATATTTATACTATATTTTATACAAGTCATTTTTATTCTAGATCTCCCAACATGACATTATTTCATGTTTGTAAAGCAGTCACTGTAGTTAAGTGATACTGCAGCTATTTTTGAAGCTATGTCTAGAGACTTGGAAGTGGCATAGTAAGAGCCCACCTAACAAACACTTAGTCTTATCCTAGCAACTGCACACAAGTTTTGAGTAGACACGAGACATTTAGATTTTCTTTGAACTTGGAAAAGTGTATTTAACACAGTTTTGATGTTTGATTTGCATTGACACGGATTAGTGAAGCTAAAGGTTTGTGAAGTTGAATAGATCTTTAACTTGACACTGACATTTTGTTATGATACATTGAGATCCTTGCCCTGCTGCGTTGCTCATAAACGTCAAGGTTAGGAACTCGCTGTGCCTTCAAGTGGTCTGAAGCTCATCTAGAATCAGCTGCTAACAGCAGGGTTGTAACCGGAGTGTTTCTGAGAACCATGCCAACATATGCTGCTATGTCTAAGCCTGGCATCCCATGTGTGTTTATGTTTGCGATGTCAAAAGGAGCATGCAACCGCATGGAGAAAATCACCTGATTATGTGGTTGCTCAGATTAACACTAGCAAGCAGTATTTACTTTTTACAAATATTTTCATTATATTGTCATTGAGGTCAGATATTAGTTACTGATTATTTTTGCTTGCATGATACTCTGAGGCAGTGCACAGATTGCCTTTCTCAGATATTTTGGACTGTAGGTTCTGCAATATTTTGGACTCATACACATGCATCATGATCTGTGATCTCAGAAGAATGAAGATTGGTCAAGCAGACCCTAAATATGAGACTGGCTAGATCTCCATAACCTCAGTGACTGAAACTGTACCCTGTCCTAAAGACGACCTCCTGCCTGCATAGGTCTAGAGCCAGTGTTGAGAAATGTGCCTGAATGAAATGTAAAAAAACACAGAATATATAGTACCATTTAAAAAGTTTGGGTTCGTTAAGGTTTTTTTTTTTCTTTTATTTGATCAAAAATACAGTAATGTTGTGAAATATTTTTAGAATAATAAAAAAAACTGTTCTATTTGAATACATTTTAAAATGTAATTATTTTATGTGATGCAAAGCTGATTGTTCAGCATCATTATTTCAGTCTGTCACATGATTTTTCATGTGAATCCTTCAAATTGTGCTGATATGCTGCTCATGAAGCATTTATTAATATCACTGTCAATGTTATGAATAAACTTTTATCAGGATTCTTTGATAAATAATAAAGTTAAAAAATAGCAGCTTTTATTTGAAATAGATATAGGAAAGGCTATCACTTAATGCATCCTTATTGAATAAAACTGTATGAAAGCTGAAAAACTGAGTGGTAAGTGTGGTAAACTCCCTTAATCAAAATATGTAATTTTGTCCCGTGTTTCTTTGCATTACAAAGTACATTTTCTGTAATGCTGCAACTTTAAGTGATTGCTTCATTTAGTCCTAATGCACAGATGTGAGTATATTCAGTGACATAAGGATCAACAGGCTTCAGTCATGAAACATGAGCAGAACACATTTCTGTGTAAATTGCTTTGTAAAAGCATTCTTATGTGCATTATGCTTACATTTATTCATTTAGCAGATGCTTTTATCCAAACTTACCAAAACTGGCAATTTATGTAAGTGTGGTTTTATATATGATTTGCACACATTTGTGCTTTGTCAAGGGGAGCCATTTTTGGTCAAGCTGTTTCTGAATATGGCTTGCAATTCTGGGAACGTAGCAAACTATTTGAACTCTAAGTGCATGTGTGTTGATGAACAGACTAAATGTGAACTTGATGGATAATTGTATGCAATCGGCGGTCTGCAGAGTCACTGTGGTTATAAGGCTGGAAAGTACATACAGTACAGGGCTCCATTTGTATTGTGTGTGTGTGAGAGAGAAAGAGGCCTGGAGCCAGACTGTGATATTGCAGCTGTTGAATTAGCTGCACCTGCCCTCTGTCAGAACAAACAGTCAAATATACTTTCAACACTTAACCCCTCTGTTGTTTTTTTTTTTTTATTATTATTATTTTTTTTTATGTGTTTGAGGATCATGTCATTATGATACAGGAAAAAAAAGAGCATACTTCATGCCTAAAAATAAAAAAAAAATGTGGTAATTCCTTCACCCTCACTTTATTTCTGCAGCAGAACAGATTTGGAGAAATGTAACATTCTCACCATTGGATCCTCTGCAGTGAATGGGTGCCGTCAGAATGAGAGTCCAAACAGCTAATAAAAACATCACAATCTGGGTATAATGTGTATGTGTGTGCATTTCTTATCATATTAGCTCTGCGATGTGTCACCATTTGATTTAACTGTCTGAATATAATTCATCCATAAATCTCCCTCTGGTATTGTCTGCAGCTCACAGCAGTCTATCTTTGTCCTTTGAGGTTTTTATTCTGCTACAGTTTATGACAAACTGCATCTCTCTGAATAGAATTTGAATTTGTGTTGTGGATAGAGTTAGAGATGTTGTAAGGCTGTAGGGTAGTAAAGCTCTGTCAGCAAATAGCAGAATTAAATAGTCACTAATCAGCGGCTGTCAGTGTAGAAAGATGCTTTCTGTGTGCAGATGATCTAGTTATGGCATCTTTCAGAGGGGGCAAACTGGCCCATGCAAATCAGCCAAAGTATGTTCCCCTTGCTACAAATTTAAAACTTTGACCAACTCCATCATTACAGACTTCAGATGACACTTTCTTGTTGTACTTAAGTTGAGTTTGATAAGTGTTTGTAGTGATTTTTGGATGATGAGAGATTCAAGAATTTGTAACACAGAAGAATGTGAAGAGCACAGGTTTTATGTATAACAGCTTTAATGAATTGATGTTCAGAATTAATGCCTTGTGTGGATTTTATGATTATTTCCTGTTTAGTGCATATGTTGATGTAAGATCAGCTATTTCCCATTACTGACTAAAGAACAACTCCTTAATAAATTTCTTAGAGACATGAGGCCTGTGACTGATTCAGACTCTTCACAGCCTTATAAGAGCAGAGAATGTAAGTCCTTGCCATTTGTAGGCGTCAAAGAGCATGATGTGTTTGGACCGGAATACTAAGTGTTCTTAATTCTACACAGTATCCACTTAAACTGCTTAGTCTAATGTTTTTCCCGTAATAGACATACATAAAAAACATGTAATTTTTTACACATTTGTTTGATATGTCTATTTGTTATTTTTTTCTGAGATTAATTTATTTAACCCTTGATATTATTATAGTTAATTCAGTGAATGGCATGTAGCTATATTGTATTGGATTAGTTTTGCATTTGTTTTTAATTTGAGGTTAATATTTAATTAATTAAATTAACATTTTTTTAAACACATTTATTTCTTATCTTTTCCTACATTTAATGTATTTTATAATTTTTTTTAGTGAATTTTGTCCAGTTCATTTGCTATCAAGTTGAAACTTGATAGCAAATGAGTATGCATTGACAATCATGTTGCCTCATTTTACTTGACTGCCAAAATAACATTTTTATTTTTCATCACTCTGTACTAGTTAATATATTGTTTGATTATTATTAATTCAGTAAATGGCATCCAATTATTATAAAATGGGGGGAGGGTGTATTTATTATCTTTTACTACAATTAATGCATCGTATGATTAGTTCAGTAAGTGGTGTTCAGTTATGATCTTTAAGATATATATATATATTTTTTTTTTTAAAATTTTTATGCAATTAATATATAATTAATTTAGTGAATGGGTCGTTTTAATGTAGTCTTTTTGTAAAAAAAAAAAAAAAAAAAAAAGGTTACAAATAAAAATGTTATTTTGGCAGTCAAGTAAAATGAGGCAACATGATTGTCGCTGCTTATTCATTTGCTATCAAGTTTCAATCAGGCATGAATAATGTAATGATAATGGGATAATGTATTGCATCATGCATTGTCGATTGATTATATATCTGACATTTTGCCATTATATTGACTGTCCATATATCCAGTACAGTCCAGTTCTGTATACATTATACATGTTACAAAAGCGGTACATGTGGTCTTATTTCAAGCATACCCCATGGGGTTTAGAAAAGTGCAGAGACTGCTGGGACGAGGAGGATAAGAACAGAGAACAAATGAAGAGTATTGGAACAGACAAGTGCTTTTTAAGGAGAGAGATGTTTGAATGGAAGACAGAACGACGAGACATTGAGACAGTCCCAATAGAGAATCATTTTCAATGCAGGACTTTATGTCTGGGAGCTCAGCCTGTAGTGTTTGAGACTGTTCGAGATCCACACCTGACTCCTGTCTGTAAGGTATGTTCGTCTGTAGTTCAGCAGTAATTTAAACAAACCTCATGCTGCCAGTGAGCTCTCCGTGTCCTAATAAAGGCAGAAGATGAAGACCAGAACGACTAGAGAATGAACTCCTCCTCCAGGCTTAAAAGTGCCAAAAATTTTTTCTTTTTTTTTTTTTTTTTTTTAATAAGATTCCAGCAGTGATTAGAACAATTTTTCTACTATCACTGACATCTCATATTTCCATAAAGGACTACGCTGAAAGATCGCTGATCGCTGAACCCTGTGTGATGATTCATTCTGTAACGATTGAGGAGAGTAGGCTCAAATGCAAATCTGATTTATTTAGCTCAGAGTCAAGGCAAACAGGGTCGAGCACCGGCAAACGGAATCAGTGAAGGCATAGACAGAAGCAGAAACGTAAACAAAGCAAAGGTCAAATACCGGCAATCAGAGTCCTTAGTATGAGGAAGAGAGAATATCCAGAAACAGGCAAAGATCGGCAGCAAATAAATCCAAAAGACAAAACAAACTAGAAACAAAGACACGAATGAAATCCAGGAACCAGGTTGACGATGTATAATGAATCGTGAAGACATACAAACACTTCCGGGGTTTTATGCACATGAAACTAGGTCAATGGGTGGAGCCAACACTGAAACACCATGACAACTGACAAGCGGGGCGGAGACAAGAGTTCATTGATATGAGTCCATGAGTAAAAACAGACACAAACACATACACAGTTCGTGGAGAGCTAGAGTGCCATCCAGAGCTGTGCTGGCACATCCAGCTGATCGTTACACATATAAATGCTAAATAGGATAACTTTTTTGCCTTTAATTTGATTTTCAATTAAATCCTTTGACTAATAATACCAGACTTTGACAGACGTGGCAACAGTTTGAGATTACGGGGGTCTTTTTCTTAACAAAATTGTGACATTGTTTCTCCGTTTAGTCTTATTGCTGTTAACTGATATGCTAAAGATACGTTGATGGAGTTCACCATTTTCAAATGGTTTGTTTGTAAGTAATGCTTAGCCTTTGTCTTAAAAATTAGGAAGATATATAGGCACATATTATAACGTATTGCTCTGGGACAAGCGGAAACTTTTGTATCACATGTGCAAAATGGTATTTTAAGGCATTACTTTAAAGACTGTATTTAAACAGCGGTGCTTTTCATGCACTGTGTGACATTGTTGGTGTCTTTATACATCAATTCACACTTGTTTCACTTGCATACCCTCACAGCCTGGAGCTTTACAGTGATCTGAATGGCTTATGCTGATAAATGTCAAGGTAACAGCAGTGTGCATCTGTGCTCGAGCATGGAGTGTTTAGTAATCTCTAGCTTAGGTCAGTGCATTTGGACTGAACTCTGTTGTTTTTGTGTGATGCCTGTTCTAATGGTTAATTTCCCACAATGCTTTGTAGTTCACCTTTCAACTTTGTCTCATGTAAACAAGATTGTTGCTTGACAACGGCAGTAGGAGTTCCTTAAATGATGAATGAAATCAATCAAAGATTTCAATATGCCTTCATTGTGATGTCATAGACTATAATTGTAGCTATTTACATTTCAGTAAAGTACATGAAAATTTGAAGCATTGTAAATGACAATAATGTTTTAAATTACAATTCAATGTGAAACTTTATGGCTCCTGATTACAATATTGAAATATTTAGTAAAAACAGTAGTATTGTGATTTTAAGATAATTTAAAATAACTGTATTCATTTTTAAAATGTTAAAATGATTGCTTGTGATTTAAAGCTGCATTTTCAGCATCATTACTGCACTCTTCACTTTTATTATCGGTGTTGAAAACATTTGTGCTGTTTAATATTTTTGTGGAAATTAGTTTTTTCTTTTAATAGAAAGTTCAGAAGAACTTTATTTAAAATCTTTTGTAACCTTGTGTTTAAATTTAATGTGCTGCATAAATGTATACGTATACATATTGTATTTGTGAGTGTATGGAGACATTATTGTTAAAAATTTGTTAATTTATGCAAAAACAATTATGAGACTTATCCTACTATTGTGCTCTCTATAGTAACACCATGAGGTATTCATATATTATAACTTTCTTGTTTCATCACCTTACATTTTAAGTTACTGTATGTCTATATGTTCTTGACAATTTGTAACACGTTGACCTCCTGTTATTTTATATTGTCTTAAAATCTCTGTTAAACAGGGTTTTTGTGTGTATGTTTGTGCGACCTAACACATCCAAGTGTAACCAGCTTCTAACCTCTAAATTACCAGAATAGATTAGTCATAACTCTTCGGTTTACTGGAAGCATCTAGTTATTTGTGCTTGTGTTTTTACGTCTCAAATGTACTCTCTGATTCTGCAGTCAGGGCAGGCAAATAATAGATATCTCCTTCATAACAGCGCCTACTTCATCATAACTACTTCAAACTCTTGTTTGCCTTGTGTTTATTGTACAGTTTGCATACTAGAGTAAACTAAGGGGGAAGAAAACTTGAGCTATGACTTCCAGGAGTGAAAGGAATATGATAGATGAGTGAGGGAGTGTTCTAAAGCAGAGAGCACATGCACAGCAGATCCGGATAAACATAAGTTAGCTACACCCCCTTGAGACCTCTCAGCCAATCACATCTCACCTTGCCTTATTAAGGACAGCAGTGCTTGAGTGGTCCAGTAAGACAGAGGACGGAGAGATGGACATGTTTGCATGTGCCAGTATTATAACACTCTGACTAGCATGGCTTGGCTTTTCTTAAAAAAACAGCAGGCTAATCTTTTGAGCCATTGCTAGAGCTATGATATTTGAGACCTTTGCTTGATTTGGACTAACCATGAAAGTGTCTTTTGATTTATATGTATTAAGCTTTACCTTTTCAATACAAATAAGATGACAAATGTACCATTTAAAGCAGGTGTGTTGTCATATAGTTAGCTGTAAACATGTTAACATGGCCCATCTGTGTTTTCCATGTTATTAAGTGAGCCCCACATGACCTTTTGGCTCTTAGTGCTCCTTCTAGTGCATGCTATGACACTGTCAATTTGTTACAATACTTTCACACCTAATTGTGGTGTTTTATTAGGTTGGTGTTTTATTATGGGCTTGTTACATTCTGTGTGGTTGGTCTTTCATCCTTTCTGTCTGAAGGTGATTTGCAGCAACATACTGTAGTGGCTGGCAGTCTTTCATTTTTCAATAAGAATTGGCAATTTGAGTCACTGTGATCAATAGAGACCCTTTAAAAGTTAATGTGTAGCACTGGGGGTGCGGTGAGAGAAGTTTTTCATTTGATCCAGATGCAGCTGGATACAGCTGTCAACCGGGAATAAGTGTTATTTTAGTGTTACTGTATTTAAATACTATTATAATTTTGTTAATAGTTTACATTTTTATTTTTAAACAAATTTTTATATTTACTTTAATAATTTTTTTTGTAGTTTTGATTTTAATATATTTAATATATTTGATTTGTTTTTGTCATTTTTAGTTTTCTTTCTTTTCTCCCCTGAATATTTCTGTATAGTTTTTTTTTATTTTGTTTTAGTGTTGTCCATGGCAACATTTCAAGACAAAATTAAACAAATTCTTTCTTTAAGATTTATATTTTATTTTTACTTTACTTATTTTTTTAGTATTTAGTATTTATTTATACTTTATTTTAATGACAATGTTTTTTCCTGTTTAGTCTTAGTAAAAAATAAAGCAGAAATGTTGAAAACTAGTCAAGAATTTTCAAAAATATTCAAAATATATTATTATTGAAAATTACCAGTCAATTTGATCAATTACATTTTACTGTTAATACCATGAAAGGCAAGTATTGTAATGCATGTAATATGCCATATGTAATTACAGCATACCATCAAGGAGCTAACTGTTCAATGCTAATCAAACCTTAACCTCTCTGGCAATGCCGCAAAAGTGGACCCAAGACTCTGTGTTCATAGCGGTTAGTATAAAAACTCAAAATTACTTGAAAGATAGCGTTTATGTTGTTTAGCTGTTCTTTAGTGTGCATTATAAGAACACATCATTTTCTTAATAACACAGCTTTAACAAAGATTCACATTTATTTGGCTTTTTTAACTAAAAGATGTTAAAGACAGGTCAGACCTAATTGAAGCTTTTCATCTTTGCATCACTGAGTATTTGTGACTCCAGGATTGCTGACTCGTGTGTGTAAATGTAGGAGCGCTCGTGTCATAAGTCCAGGAATCCACTTTGCTCCCACAATCCACTTTTATCATCCAGGCTAATTTCTGCCTGTAATCAGATTACTGCCTGTGAGCTGCCTTAGCACCTCTCTCTCCCTCCCTCTCTGTCTCTCTACCACCCTCTCATGTGTTTGCTTTAGCCCTCCAGTTTTGCCTCGGTGCATTTCCATCAAGTTGATTCTGTCCGTGGCGATCCCTCTCTCTCTCTCTTGCTGTCTCTTCGTCTGTCTGAGCCTGTGATTAGGTCTGTCTGTCCTTTTCCTATCTTTCCTCTATTTTCTACTTTCCTTTTCATTCCAACATGTTTCATAACCCGTGGATTACTAACTATCTCAATCACGTCACTCAGTGTGGTCAAGGTAAGTCTTGAACGCTCTGTTCCTGGTTATTGTTTCCAGACAGTGAGGTGGATTTATGGGTATTTGAGTAAAATGGTCATTGATTGAATAGTTATTGTAACATAAAGCAACATGACATTGTTTAAATCAGTTTAATATTGGGTAACACTTTATTTTGATGGTCCCTTTTGAACAATCTGTTGACAATAAGCAGCTTTGCACCTACATGTCAACT
>JAUMHE010000043.1:18422134-18433438 GCA_032359235.1 Enteromius mattozi | reverse complement strand
CGTTTCCAAAACAATGCATCGTACTATGGTGGTTTATCAGCGAGTTACATCGTTGTTCGGGAAACGCACCCCTGGTTAGTTCCTAGAACTAAGGTCAGGAACTACGAAGTGCAAAAGCCCCTATATACTATTCTAAGATGAGGAGGTGGTTCTTATTCTTTATGTGTGGGACATGTGTGGGATGTTTAATCTATCATCATCTCGAATAAATTTGATGACACTATCTCTCAGGATGATATTAGGTCTCATATATATTGTTTTTAATTGGATGAATGTTAATTCCTCTCTTTCCCTCTCTAATGAAGAATACGAGTAAGAGAGAGACAGACAAGGGAGGACATCCCAGGAAGGGGCTCTGATTCAGGGCCAGATGCTTCTTCTGTCCGACGTTATCCAACAGTTGCCCCACCATATTTAGCTCCACGACCACAATCTGCAAACCAACCGCGTATACGGAGCTCTGAACCCCCAATCCAACAACCTAATCAGGAGAACCTTCAACAAAGGGCGCATAGTGCGGAACGTCCACGCTTCCAGCGCACTCACAGTATGGAGTTGCCAGCCTTTCAACATATAGCTTCAAGTGAAACTGGAAATCATCAGCGTGCCCAAAGTGCAGAACCCCCAAACTATGAACAGAGTCCCGGTATACACCCGAGCACCATGGGTCATCAGTCTGGATCTGGACAAATCAAGCAATCCATACCAAGGCTAAATAGTCAAGATGCTCAAGACCCATCACAAATGCACACATCTTCACAGCAACTACACCCACCATACAAAGATCTCCAGCAACCATTACCTAGTCCCAGAGATGCCCCACCACCTGTACAAAAATATCGGGCTATCCTTCAACCAGTACCTTTGGATCGGGACACTCGCCAACCAGCTCAAGCACATGCACCTACTCAGAAGCCACTACACGAACATGAACACACCTTGCATTCACGTCTGTCACATGGGCATTATGGTCACAGCCAACCTTTGCAGTATGGTTCAGTCCAGGCACTGCCTCCAGCATATGGCCAAATTGCTCACTCAGCTCCTTTCCATAAATCCAGCCATCTATCTCCACCTTCAAATGCTCATGCAGCTCACCCTGTGCCAGGACCTTCACTTACTAAGTCTGAGACACTGGATCCCAAAGGTCGCTTGCCCATACCCGGTTTGACACCTGCAGACAAAGAAGGTGAAGAGACTAGAGCCAGTGCTGATCACATTCAGCCCATTCACAGAGAAGGTCGATCAGCATCCAGAGGGGATCCAGCTCCAGAAGGGTTACTTAAGAGCAGAAAAGCTGTGCTACCCTCAGAGATCCGCCGCAGGCAAAAGAGTGTGGATGATCCCATGCGTGGACAAATTGATGAAGGTTTGGAAAGTCGGATAATCAGAAGGATCAGCCAGTCAGAGGGGATAGAGGAGAGAGGTGGAAGAAAGTTGCACCAGTTGGAAGAAAGGGAAGGACCTAATATAATAGGAATTGCTCAGATGGAGGAGGGAACACTAGCAAGTGAAAAGGTAATTGGTCTACTAAAAGACAGAGAACAGCATGATGTTCAAAGGACCAGCCAGTCTGAAGAAAGAGAGGTAGATATTGGCACAAAGAATAGTTGGAAGGGTGAAGATGTGGGACGCGGTGTAAGGAAGAGAGGTGGTCAAAGAGACGAAAGCAAGCAAGTGGCTGCTATTAAACAGTTAGACAGGATGGAACAAAGAGGTGTAAGGAAAGTTGACAAATTCAAAGAAAGAGAATGGGAAGTTGATCGAAGACAAGGCCACACAATAAAATCGGTTGAACCATTGGTACTTGGTGATAAGGAAATTTGTCAAGAGGTAGAGGAGCAGAAAGAAGGCCAGAGGTTCCTGCAAAAAGAAGTGGCAGAAGGGCATGCTAGAAGACGACGGATTAATCCATCAGAGAATGAAGAAGGGCATGTCAGGCGGAGAAGGATAAGCCAATCAGAAGATGATTGGGAGGAACGTAGGGTACGTAAAATTGCACAGTTGGATGAATGGGAAGTGCAAGGAGTGCATCGAATGGGCCAGCCAGATGATCATTTTGAAAGACCTGAGAAAGGAAAGCAAAGGTTAAATACACATCTACCTGTAGAAATGGACATAGCTCCCACACAGCTAACCAATGAACCACATTTTCCACACCATAGGGTGGGGGACGTTGGAGGCTATTTACAGAAAGGTTCCTCCCTCCCACAAGCTCAACATCGAGTAAGCCAGGATGCATGGGACCCGAGGCCAAAAGTGCGAATCCGCTCCATGTCAGATATTGGGGTAACTCAACGATCTGCTGCATTGAGAAGTCTGGAGCGTGCTGCTAGTCGAGAATCTGCAATGGTGATGGGTACAGGGCTTCATACTACAGAGCCAAGTGGTGTGGCTAATGGTGAAATGGGCACCTTGGATACAAGAGTTTCTGTGGCTAAGCTGAGACATTCCTACCTGGAGAATGCTTCTGGACGCAGACCTGAGCTGTATGTGAACTGGCATGTCAGCATGCTAAAAGTTGTATCAAAGATGATGATTAAACCCACTAACCTCTAAGTAATAACCCCAACAATTGGATGTGAAATTCTGTGTTTCTGTAATTGATGAGTCTTTGCCACTTGTCATCCAAGCAGCTAAGTCTGAACAGAGGAGTGTTGGCTTCAACAATGAATTTGCATTTAAATCACTTAATCTAATCTTATCTAACTATATATGGGCATCAGGATGAGATTTCGTAGATGGGATGCCATGGTACAAAATGCTTGATCTTACTTTGCCTTAACATTGTGTGAAGAAATTTTATTTTATCTTTATCAAATGCATGATTATCGTTGCTAAACAAATTGTATTGTGTGATTTAGTTGATTTATTGATTTGATGTATTCCTATGAAATTTTGGATATTTGGGATAACCCAGACTGACTTAGCAAAACTAGCTTTGTTGCCACAATCTATATTTTTAAAATCTCAAATGTGGAGCCCCTAAAGTGCCCTGAGACTTTTTATGTATACACAAAAAGTGTGTTTTTTTTTTCTGCAGATGTTTGTATTCTACGAATGTTGCCTTAGAGGCTTGGAACTAAAATTCTTAAAAATGTGTCTTTTAAGACAATCTTTCTTGTCTAACAAAGGGAGCCTAAAGGAGACCAGGTTCCCATGGAGATTGATCCAGTTGTCAGCAGTGACCGGGATAAAGGAACGCGTCGACCCAGGCGTTACATTTCCTCTGGAGATGACAGGAAGTCATCTGAGAGGTTTAGAACCCAGCCAATTACATCAGCTGAAAGGCTGGAGTCTGATAGGTACAGTGAAAGTCAGGTGTCGTACTGGAACCACTAATTTATTATCAGTAGTGGTAAATTGTCAATGTTTTATAGTTAATTATCTTTAGTCTTTTAATAAATATACTTCTTATCTGAATTTGGATATGAAAGCATTTTTACAAAGTGAAATGTGCAAGCTATGTAGTTATTTGTTCTTTTCTTTAGTGATAATACTATAACACTTTTTGTACTTTTATCTTCAGGTCCCGTCTGAGTCCAGATCTTCAACATGCAGAATGTGAGTCAAAATTTAAGCAATATCAGCAGCTTCGATTTGGCCGTAGTCATTCTTTTTAAAAACCTTTGTGAATATTCTGTTTACCTCTCTTTAAGTTTACCTCTCTTTTTTTATGTAGTGGATGAAGAAAAAATGGATGAACGAGCTAAAATGAGTGTGGCAGCCAAGAGGTCTCTTTTCAGGGTATTAGATCTCTGAAGCATACACAACTTGTTATATGAAATCACATGAAACTAATGAGTACAAAAACTCATGTACAGAATATATATAGCATTAAACTGTCAATAAATTTTAGACTTTTAAACTTTTTTTTTTTTTTACTTCTTGTCTTGCAGGAGATGGAGAAGACTTCAGAGGGAGGTGTACCCAAACCTCGATCACGCAATGCTGCAGTTGAGCGGAGACTCAGACGAGTGCAGGATCGTTCACGGACACAGCCGGTCACGACAGAAGAAGTTGTAATTGCTGCTACGTAAGTCATTTTCTACTAGGACCTAGCTTTCATATAATTAAGTGAACATCTTTACAGTTAAAAAAATTTTTGGGAGTAAGTGACAAATTCTGTGGACTTAACTTCATGTTGTTATATTTTCTGTGGAACAGAGAATTCTGATGAAGCAAGAATAATTAACAAATAATGACTTTGTATTGTATTTTGTAAGAATTCATAAATCTCATGTGGCCTTCTTTGATAATAGTTTTTGTTCTTGGAGCTTGTGGTCATTAGGAACTTTGAATGTTTAAGGTTTTAAGGTATAAACCCATCATTGTCTACTCACATTCCTATAGTCACGTATTTTGACGCTGAATGGTTAGGGTTAGATTTTTTTTTTTAATGTTGACCCTGATGTGTTTATGATTGCTTATACACCCCTATTTGTGCACTGATTGTTGTTTACTCCACTCTACATTGCATTTGTTTTTGTCCTCCTGTAAAGTTCCCCTGCTCCCCCTTCCCAAGTCATTACTATTCAAACCACTGCTCCCAGAATTCCCAGTCCTGCTGTAGTCAGTACTTCCATGACTAGTTTCAGGTATCATTTGAATGCTTCATTTTGTTTTGTGTATATGTGAGAATATAGGTCTTGTTGTCTTGGGCTGCATGCTGTTTCTCAATTTGTTCACTACTTAACTTGGAACTTTTTTATGGAAACAGGGCAGTGTGTTCTTTGACAGCATGATTACATATTAATAGATAATTCAAACCACACTTAAAAGAAAGAGGCAAATTGCCCAGTTCATTCATTGAATTAATCAGGCTTTCCCCAGTTCATTAATCAGTTGCAACTCAAAATGTTGCAAGTCTGGGAATCTTTGTGCCAGTGCGCCATCTGCTGGTGGGTTGTCTGGCATGCAGTTATGGGGTTATGCAGTTCCGTGATTTCAAAATGTGAGCAAGTGCATGTGTGTATGAAAAAGTAAGAGTATTTTAATGTGTGTGAGCATGTGCAGATGTTTTGGGTGTCTACATTAGCACATGGTCACCCAGATTAGCTGTAAATAGTCACATGTTAAGTAGCAAAACACATTTGGCATTCTCTATGTGCTTTGAAATGTCAGAGGTGTCACCCGTCTGTCAACAGTTTTAAGAGAGTGACAGAGGGTGAGAGATTCACTGAAACTAGAGCAAATAAATTAAATAAGTACAAAAACACAATGTATGCAAGTCCTATATCTTTTTTTAAAACTGAGAATGTGAACTGGAATATTGACCAGGCAGATTTGTGTGTTTATTAGGGTAAAATTATTCGATTGAAACAACAGACTCTCACTGATTTAGTCTACTCAAAACCCAGTTGCCATCTCATCTAAGTGCTCAGTTTTACCAAAATAGGAGATTAGCAAGATATCTGTGCAAACACAAGTATAACATTTTTCAAAGGTTTTTCCTTTTTACAAAGAACTATTTTTTTGCATCTGTCTTGCCACTGACTGTACAATTAAAAAGTTAAACAAAGTTTACAATTTTGCACAATGTTTAATGCAGAAGTATCTAACATGTTACTATCTTCATGCAGCTATGTAGTATAATTAAAGAAAATATAACATTTATGGACACAATAGTCATCAGCTGACTGTATAAAATGTCATTTTGCTCTCACAGGTCTGATGATTGAATCTCAAAGACACAGACTTATATAAACAAATGAATGAACTGTACTACTTACTGAAATACTTGATATAATTGTTTAAGATATATTTTGTGAAGTTTTGGTTAGCAGCCAGGCTGGTCTTGGTCACTTATTATAGTACAACAACCTGTAATTCTCCTCTTAGTCTGCAGGCATCATCAGCACATGGATCGACCCACCATGAGCAGGAAAAAGATGATGTTTCGAAGGAAGCTGTTCCAGGAGAAGATGAGTTGGGTCCTGAGGAGCCAGATTTATCAACATTAAGCCTTTCTGAGAAGATGGCATTATTCAATCGCTTGTCACAACCCTCTGGCCTATCAGCAAATGGACCCTGTCCTGACACACGTCAGCGTAGAGCCAACGCTCGCTATCAGACTCAACCTATCACCCAGGGCGAGGTTGATCAGGTGACGCCTCCCTCTTTTTACCTGTCTGCTAGTACACTGCATTTAGAGTCTATTATCATTTTTACATTTAAGTTTAGTGTGACTAGATGTCAAAAAAAATGTGCCCTTTACCTGTAGATAATATACGTTATTAAAGAGAGATTATTTAGCAGTTGTAGTTGACTCCAGAGGCATTATGCCATTCACAGGAACTTACAAAAGACGTAGATCTGTCCAGTCTCATAGATCAACCTGCTGTGACTAATGATTCTGTTGGCCCCCCTCAGAGCGAGCAAGTAAGACACTCTGGACTGAGGCTTTTGATTGGCTGATCAGTGAGAGCTTTGCCTTGGCAGCAGCTGCTGATTGGTTAATTGCTGTTGCCCCATGCAATGTTGCCTTTCCAACTGGATGCTTGCTACTGCTGAGTTGCATTATAATTAATTTTGCGGTTTCATTACTTTATTTCAAGAGATGGACCTGTTTAATATCTTATCTGAATAACTGCATTTCACTGTGCCTGTTTTAATTTATTAAAGGGACAGTTCACGGCAAAATTAAAATTGCCATTTACTCATATTTTTCCAAACTTTTTTAATGAATGAGATTGACAGAATGTTCATGCTGATTTTTCTTTGCACAGCAAGAGCATATGGAAAACAGGGTCTGTAAGGTTACAAAATGTAATCTTTTCCTCATACAAGGCCAAATGGCTTCAGATGATATGGTATATAGCCAAAAAGGAGTACACTTAACTGCTTTGTACTTCACATCTTAAAGGTATATTTAAAAAAAACCCAAAAAAAACCCATAATAATATAATTAAAATAAAAGGCCACTTAATTATACTGAAAGAGTACACTTTCATGAATTAAGTAAACCTTTTTTGTAAATAAGTACACTTTATAATGATGTCAAAGGTTCTGTTGCAAAATTTGTGAAGTACATTTTAAATCATTTTACTAATATTGTCATGCTTTAAAGAAATTACATTGATTATAATTTAAACGAATGTAATTAGATGTTAAATTTAATTTTAAAACTTGAAGGTCAAATTTAAGTTAATATAATGTTTTAAATTGCAACTTCATCATTTACAAATTTTTATAGTTTACTATCAATCCATGCCCGTACATTCAGCACTGGTACACCCTATTTCAAAGGCAAATAAGTAATTGACAGTATATATAAAGATGTGCTGAAGTTCTATGTAAGTTGGTCAAAAATACTCTCCGTTTAAACCAATTACAAATAGACATTTTCATACGATTGCGTAATAAGTACTCCTCTTAAAAAAATAAGTGTACTTCATTTTTCACAAGGAACAAGTCACTACAACTTTTATGGTGCTTTTTTGAAAAGGGTAAAAAAGCAGCTATTCTGCGCAATAACTCCTTTTATATATCTTTTTTTACAGCAAAAAGATTTTAGAGGTTTGGAAAGAAATGATGACTAAACATAATTTTCTTGGTGAACTATTCCTTTAAATAGGCCACACTGTGCTTGTTATGAGAGACCGTTTTTCTCAAGAATGTGGAATTAGAATAGTTTTTTTAAATAGACGTTCATGATGATGGTTAGTGGTGTAAGAAAAAAAATTAAAATCTGGTTTGTTGCATGTCTGAGAAGTTTACCAATGAGGATGTTTGATATGCAAAACACATCCGATCTCTGCAAGCTGCCTCTGAATCATGCGTCCTGCATATGACCTCTGACCTCTCTGGGCTCTTTAAATGCGAACACCATCTGAAATTATATTTATTCTCTCTATCTCTCTAGCTGCAAAATGGAAGAGTGAAGTTGGAGCCTCTCTCTGCATCACTGGTCCGCTCTGTTACCGCGGTCACCGCCCAGGCCTCTGTTGCCACGGTGACAAGTGCTTCCCCATCAATGATCGCAGATGTTCGCATGGGGATCTCTGCGGCTCTGCCCACCGCTCAGGCCTTGCCCAGTCAGGCAGTTTCTGCTCAGCTTCCAGCCTATGAGAGAGGAGTTCGATACTTCAGTCTCACAGAGAGTGGGGAAAGACCCACAACTGATGTTCAATCCCCGCCCCCCGCAGAGCAGCCTGGCCAATTGACGTACAGCAAGGGTGTGGCTGACGAAAGTGGGCGGAGAGGAAGACTAGGGTATTTAAGAAGAGAGGAGAGAGACCCAGAGCTCCCCAGTGCGACTTTCCCTCCACACACACATGCACTCACACACACACCCCCTCACGGCAGGGGAGACGCAGAGCTGAGTGGCCCACGGGAGAGGGAGAAAGAGGGAACACCCGTCTCGCAGGGAGGCTACCTCTCGCCAGACGCCCTTCAGACGGCAAGAGGAAGCTCTACCAGAGCCGTCAGCTCAGGTAAGGATGGATATAATGAAAAAGAAAAAAGGGGTTTAGATGCTGTGCAAACCACTCAGCTGTGTCTATTGTCTCTGTGCACACAATCACACACGCTGCACTGATTGGGTTAACTGGGTTAACCGGCCTCCAGCCTACTTGCTGCTCGAGTCGAATGTGATTAGCATAATTTATCATACATGAGGTGTGCGTCTCTCTTTGTCTGTCGCGCAAAACTAATGATGCTGAAATGAATCGGGCTTTTGTTTGCGTTCCCCGCCAAAGCTGTTACTATCCATTTGTCTGGAAGCAATAGGCGCGAGTGTGTGAATTGTTTCATAGTAAAGAGGGAAATGAATGAAAGACGGGAGCGGTAAGACAGCTGGAAGTGTGTCTCGGCACACACTGATAGACATTCTGTCAGCCTACAGAAAAAAAAAAAAACACAGCGGGTTATTAGGTTCACGTTTGTCACATGTTAAGGGACAGCCATTATAGCAGAATGCACCAGTGGCTTTCACAGGATAAAGGCTGTTTTTAACAATGTTTGTGTGTGTGTTTTGTGTGGCAGAGGTGCTTTAGGCTGCTGTCTGTTCATGTGTGTCAGATATTGATTGAGCTCTGTGAGAAACATGACTCTGTGGGAGTCTATGTGTGTGTGTAAGCAGATGTGTAATGCATTTCTAGATTTGTGACTTTTTTTTTTTTTCGTTTATCTGCTGCATTGAATAGCTGTGCCTAAAATATTTGTCTATTATTAACTGGATGAATTGATGTAAATATTTAAATGTTATATTAGCGTTGAGATGTTTTTGATAGAATCTGATTTAGTTAGTACTGATATAATGCTTCTGGTTAAAGGGTCAATTTTGAGAATTTTGTTTATTTTTTTGTTTATTTTTTATTTTATTATTCTAATTGTCATGAATAGAACTTACCTGTTCGAGTTACCTGCTTTTGCAATTGAGCACTTCAAATACTACTATGATGTAAAATAAAAAAAAAAAACATTCCAATTTTAAATAATATATATATATATATATATTTTGCATTACATTAATGGACATTTAGTGGGTGTTTATTTAAAATTCACTAAAAGATTGTCACAATACTACGACGGAGTTTTAGTGCCACCAAAAAAAAAAAAAAAAAAAAAAATATCGTAATATTACGACTTTAGCGCTTTAATAAATATCATATTCTTGATATTAAGCGAGTTCTTAGATCTCATCCCAGTAACATCAAGCGGTCGCTCGGACGCAACAATATATCAAATATGCCTATATCTGGTGCCCTTCTCTCAATCCGGGTCATTTACAAGTGCACTATACTAAATACTATATTTCGACTTTTTTTTTTTCGACTTTAATCTCATAGTTTTGACTTTATTCTCGTAGGATTTCGACTTTTATTCTCGTAATATTACGTCTTTATTATCGTAGTTTCGACTTTTATTCTCGTAATGTTTCGACTTTATTCTCGTAGTTTCGACTTTAATCTCGTAGTTTTAGAATTTTTTTTTTTTTTTTTTTTTGTGGCACTAAAGCTCCGTCGTACAATACAAGCAAATCTTTAAAGTTTAGAAAAAGAAATGCTTATTTTTTCTTAATGCAAAAAATTTGTGAAGAAAAGGATGTTAGACAGATTTTGTGTGATTCACCATGTTTGTCTCTTTGTATGTGTTTTTAATCTCATGCTGTATCTCAATGTGTTTCTCCAGATGTCTCTGATCCCAGCATTCCCGTGAGGACGGTGAGCACAGCTGAGGTCTCCTCCAGAAGTTCTTCTCACACCTCAAACACTCTCACTTACCTCCAGCAAACCCAGTCCTACACGCCTCCGCCTCCGCAACCTCAACCAAAACCAGTGCAGCTTCCTCAGATCTACACACTAACCCACACTCAAGCTCGAACACAACCTTACAGCCCACCGACACCACCACAGACACAGGCCAAAGCGCAAACACATCTTATTTCTGACTCTCAGGCTGCTCCACATCAATCCCAGCTGTTCCCTGAACCCCAGCGGCAGGTGCAACCCAGAGTCCCGCCGCAGACCCAGCCCAAACCTCAATCCTTCCTTCCACCTCAGTCACATGCCTACATTCCCCCTCCACCCAAGATACCTCCTCAAACCCAGCCAAAACCCCAGTGCTTCATACCACCTCCAGCACAGCCCCAGGAAGAGATCCTGGGAAAATACGGGACATCTGGACTCGTCTTCTCCAAAGACCAAAAGCCAGAGATCCACAAAGATCCGGAGGCCATGACATCTATGTCAATCAAGGAAAGGTGTGTACTGGTCATTTAACTTTTACATTATAAGTCAGCATACATTACATACAGTATGTAAATTCCATTCACACTTTATATGAGATGGCCTTAACTACTGTGTACTTACATCAAAAAATAGGTACAACATACCTATTGTGTTCATAATGTATTGCAAGACAGTTGCTGCTATTGAGTTGGGATACGGGTTAGGGACAGGTTTGGTGGAATGGGTAGGTTTAAGGGTTAATATGTAAGGGATGGGTCAACAGTGTAATAATAAATGTAATTACTGAAATTAATTACAGATGTAATTACGTATAAGTAATTTTAAAAGTATAAGTACAATATAAGAACATGTATGTACACAATAAATGCTTTGTACCAAATTAATTTAATGTTAATTTGAGTGTACTGTAAGTACATAGTAGTTAAGGCCACCTGATATAAAGTGGGATCTGTATTTTTATTTACCCTTACAAACTTGTCCCTGGCTATAAAGTAACATACTGTATATTTTGTTAGTAACATATAATAATAATAATTATATATATATATACACACACACCGACACACACACACACTTTTACATACACACACTAGAAGTGTGTAAAATTGAC
>JAUMHE010000043.1:18368783-18400130 GCA_032359235.1 Enteromius mattozi | reverse complement strand
GTGCTCTGCATTTAACCCATCCAAGTGCACACACACAGCAGTGAGAAGTGAACAACCACGCACACACACACACACACCGTGAACACACACCCGAAGCAGTGGGCAGCCAATGCTGCGGCGTGGGCAATCTGTGTTAGCACTGTGTGACCACAATGACACTACAATGCTATTAACTACAATTAAATAAACAAATTGTTCAAAATATCTTCCAATATCACTTTAAATAAACAGGAGGTGGTCTGAGTACAGTTCACTTTCGACTAAAGGCACAGTTACGTAATTATTTAATTACCTTATTACTTTATTAGCTAAAATGTAAGTGCATTTTGATAAAGTACCTTCCACTGTTCAGGGGGGAGTATTTTCACTACAACAACATCTCCATTGAGAGCCCTGTTACGAGCTGCAATCCCATCCAGAAAGATATCAGCTGACCCATCCTGTACCAAGAAAAAAAATTAAACATGCAATTCACAATTAAGAACTATTTACCCCCCTTTGAGAAACTTAAGCAAAGAAGGCTGTGAAAATTAATCTGCATTGTTTGCACTTTTGAGATTAAAAAAAAACAACAAAAAAAACCCAAAGATGTGGTAGAAGGTAAATTTGACAGGGTAAATGAAAAATGCATGGCAAGGAGGATTGTTTGAGTAATAATTCTGACCACAACTTAATGTTCGACAGTATGTTTATCTGTATGTTAAGGGTATAATGTATATGTTTAATAGTATGTGCAAGGGTGAAAAAAATACTCACAGGAGATGGGACAAAAGCTTCCTTGTACTTCTTAGGGTTTATTCTCAGTACTCCCTTAAAGAGAATAACATATAAATATTTGAAATATGCCAACTGTTTAAATTGTTGTCAATTTTGAGATTTTACTCTACAGAATAAGTGACAATAATAAGCCCATGTACAATTCTTCTACTTGTTATTTAAAAAGAAAAAAAAAACAAAAACAAACAAACACAACAACAAGTGGGAAAAGTCCAGGCTAAAACATAGCATCTTTTGTTGCTAAAAAGCTGTTTGAGAAGTCACCCTAATATAATACACATATACAAGGCATAGAACTGATAATGAGAATAAGAAAGAAAAAAAAAGCATCAAAATACAATCCTATATTATATAATTATAATATTTATAACTAAGTTATAACTGGTTTATCAACCTCTCAAAAGTTCAATGAAATTTATATTCAGTGACTGGAAACTATACTGGCTTTTATAAAGCCATGCATTGAAACATGACAGCTTTCAGAAATTGTGTGAAAAGTAAAGATCTTGTGTGCAAGCAGCTGAAAAACAGTATTATATGTGTTTACAATAATTAATTTGTTTAATTGATACATTGTGTTTTTTTAATTGTGTACTGTGTGCACATTTATGTTTTGATATGAATAAAATAAATACCAATAGATACACATTTGTTGGTTCTGAATGGACTATACATCTTGAAAATATGTTCTGTGCACATTTGTGTGTTTTGAATTTAATATTTTTGCATATTGTACTGTATTTATTCTGTAAACATTTACAGTAATGTACTGTACTTACAACAATTTCATAACTTACATAAATGTCTAAATTCGTTAAATGTATTATTTGCTTATTTAAATATATAAAATCCGTATTTGAAAAAGTAGTTTTATAATGTAGTTTTATTAAGTAATTTTATAAAGAAAAACTATAAATATATGGATGTGAACTCATAAAAAAAAATTTACTCAACTCCTGGGTAACTTTTAAAACACACATGTATATCTGTCATGGTCAAAAATATAGTCACACTTATGATCAAAGGCGGCAGTGAAAATCTGAATTGTTAATCCTTTTGATCTTTTATTAAAAAATAAAATAAAAAAAAATCTAACCTTTCATTGGATAATAATTTAAAATTGGGGGAAATCTCTTCAATATCACACTATTGCTATACAGTATGTGCTTCTTTGTACACTCTCATGTTTTATTATTTATATATTTTTTCTTCTCCACACACAACATATTACACATATTATTATTAAATATCTGTATTATCAACCATTTTTTACCATCTATTTTTTTTATATTATGCAAATTTTACATGCATAAAGTTTTTAAAAAGTTTAAAACCATTTTAGACGTTCAGAACGCTGCATGTCACACTGCAGAAAATGGCCATTTCTCAACTTGTAAAGTTAACTACCCAGAAGTATAGCTTTCCATGTACTATGTCACCTTTATGAGTTCTCCTCTCTTCAGGCCTGCAGAAACATCCTCCGTGGACATGTACTCCTCAAACAGTTGCTTCCGGGACCCTCTACCAACTTTAGTGCCTTTATCTTTATTACTTTGTTGCAAGTTTTCTTTTGATGCTGTGAAAAGAAAGGCAAAAACAAGAATTAAAAAAGTGCAACTTGCATGAAAAAAATAAATAAATAAAAATAAGTTTTAGATACGTAATAAAACTAAATTTGTTCATGTCAAGTTTTTTTTTCAAGGTTTTGCCATGTATATTAGCTTTGCAGCCATGTATATATTAGATTTGTGTTAACTTTTAGCTTGAGTTACAACCCTTCTTATCAATGGTAAGTTTAACAGACATCCAACAAAAAGGGCAGCAGCTGGGGTTTGTTCCAAACCTGTATGCATTTCTTTCATCTACAGAACACAAAAGATATATTACATATACACACCAACAAACAACAAATAATAACTTGACTTCTAGTTGATCATTTGGACTTATATGGGGCTTATATGAAAGGCAAATGCCTCTAAATTACACTTATTTTACCAAAATAAAACCTTATCATGCCTTGATTTTAAATTATTTAATTAGGACAGAAAGGTCAGACTTTGCTTAGACAAAAGTCTTGTCACTTAACAGAAATAATGTACAGTACAGAACAAAAAGTCATGGTGCAGTGGAAAAACAATTAATATTGCGATAGTTTGGAGGACTGCATGCATACGTCTCAGCAATGACTCAAATAACTTATTAATAAAGTCATCTGGAATGGCAAAGAAAGCATTTCTTTTAGATACGTAATAAAACTAAATTTGTTCATGTCAAGTTTTTTTTTCAAGGTTTTGCCATGTATATTAGCTTTGCAGCCATGTATATATTAGATTTGTGTTAACTTTTAGCTTGAGTTACAACCCTTCTTATCAATGGTAAGTTTAACAGACATCCAACAAAAAGGGCAGCAGCTGGGGTTTGTTCCAAACCTGTATGCATTTCTTTCATCTACAGAACACAAAAGATATATTACATATACACACCAACAAACAACAAATAATAACTTGACTTCTAGTTGATCATTTGGACTTATATGGGGCTTATATGAAAGGCAAATGCCTCTAAATTACACTTATTTTACCAAAATAAAACCTTATCATGCCTTGATTTTAAATTATTTAATTAGGACAGAAAGGTCAGACTTTGCTTAGACAAAAGTCTTGTCACTTAACAGAAATAATGTACAGTACAGAACAAAAAGTCATGGTGCAGTGGAAAAACAATTAATATTGCGATAGTTTGGAGGACTGCATGCATACGTCTCAGCAATGACTCAAATAACTTATTAATAAAGTCATCTGGAATGGCAAAGAAAGCATTTCTTCAAGACTTGTCTCCAAGTTGGATAGGCGACAAGACTTTTGTCAGGGGGTGTGCACAACTATTGACTTCCACTTTATTTATTACAAAATACAAGACGTTTGACAACCTAAGTTGTCAAAGAACAATTTTTTTGAACAACATGAGGATGAGAAGCTGACAGAATTTATAGTTTGGGGTTAAATATTGCTTTAAACAAAAATGATTATTTTTAAATTAGACTGAGGCCTTTCTCATCCACACTGACATCACAGTGCAATAAAATACTAGTGTGGATGGAGAGCGTTTTAAAATTTTGAAATGTATCCGGATTAATGTAGACTAGGGGTGTAACGATTTGCGTATCGTGTATTGTAAGATTCATGGTCATTTTCCAAATCATAGTGATCATCCTTATCCCCTTGTTAGTGGAGACTTGAGTGAGCAGTGCACGTGCGTGTCATTATTTAGTCGTTTGGAATTCACTTGTCAAAGGGAGCGATGTAATTTCCTCATTATCTTCAGCTGGGATGTTCCTGTGACAACGAAACAAACGCAGCATGATGTGCATCTCTGTTTTAATGTCTTTTTATTGTTGTTAGCATAACTGTTGCAAATAAAAATACATTTTATATTTTTAAATGTTTTGAAAATATGCTAATATATCTATTTTTTTAATTACATTTTATGCAATCCATCAGTCCTTTGACGAATCTGCTGATGCACATTATGCTGCATTAGTTAGTTAGATAATGAGGAAATTACATCACTCCCCTTTGACAAGGGCATTCCAAAAGACTAAATAATGACACACACGTTCTCTGCTCACTCAAGTCTGGAAAATGATCATGATCTGGAAAATGATCATGAATCGTACGATACACAATATGCGAATTGTTCCACCCCTAATGTAGACGTTGTTTAAAATGTATATATGAAATAAAAGAGGCTAGGCTTTGGAGACACTGGCTCTTCATTTCAGTAAGTACCTTGAGTTTGAGGGCCTTTGAAGGTTTCTTTTGGTGATTTTCCAGCAATAATGAGGTCAACTTCAGGACCACATTCTCCCTTGTCTTTTTTCGCAAAATTTCCTTTTGATCTTTTCTTCTTTGATTTGTTCTTTGTTTGTTCCTCCTCACACGAACAGCTCAACTGTTGACCGTCACATTCCTCAGATCCCACCAGATTTGAGCTCACTTTGACGTCTTTCTCATTTCTCTTGTGTTGCAGTTTTGAGGGTACCTTTTTGGGTGCAGCAGCCTTCTGTAGCTCCATTCTGTCATGCTTTTCCAGCATGCCAGGCTTTATGCCCTGATCTTCAGTACATGTCACCTGATAGCTGGTTTTGTCCGTGTACAAACAGATGGAGGCTTGTTGAGAGGATAAGCCATCAACAGAATAAGAGGACTCCGAATTGCCCTTTTTTCTCCTGCTCACAACATTCCCAGACCTGCTAACTGATGTACTCATGCTGTCCTCCACCTGCTGCTTTGCTAACTCTTGCAAGTAAGAACGAAACTTGCCATTCTGATGCTGATTCAGAAGTCTGGCATAGGCATCCTTCTGGGATCTGAGGAGATCTTGTGCACCATCTCTAGGTTTAGTAGTCCTCTTGACTTTAGGTGAAGATGCCATAATCTCTGCAAAGAATCAACATGTCGATGGTCACAACTGGTTAATGGAAGAAAGCGGCTGTTGTTTTGCATATCATAAACTAGCTATCATATAAACAAATCGTGACTCGCTCTGTCTTTTAAAAAAAACTTTAATGACTGAAATGATGTTTTAGAATTCTGTTAATAAGCGTGTATTTTTTTTTTTTCAACTACTGTCACTTTAAGCCCATGTTACATTAAATATGAATTCTTATGTTTCATAAGAATGTTCTTCATTGACACGGTTTTGTACATAATAAAAAAGTACATATTTTACATACATATATGTATGTAAGCTATAATAATAAAACCTTAATGAATAGTGAAATTATCGACTGATGAATGGGGTCAGAACTTTCTGAGGCAGTCACGTTGTGTAAACATTGAAAAAATAAAAACCCATTAACATAATACTGAAATTCTTTATGAATAATTCACTGTTTAGAGATCTGCGGTTAAAAAAGCCAACTCTAGGACATAAAAGTGCTTGCAGCTGACGAAACGCCCTTACATACATTATTATTTTTCATGTTTTTAGTTTAGTATACATGGTTTATCAATGAAAGGATTTACTGCGAGGTAATCTGAAGTTATTCGTTTACCACATCCTGGTCCACGCAGTCTCTTTAAATAAAATTAGCATGTAACGTTATACCAATAGAAAGCTATCTTAACAAGTATAAACATAAACAACAACACCCCACCTACAGCTGTTTTTCAGAGTGAACGCCGTTGCAAAATTTCGCCTGATACCTTCGTCCCACACCACCAACTACATTCCTTCCGGGTCCTATAAATGAGACGCTCTCTTTGCATCATGGGATTTGTAGTTCTCTTGAGGCTGCCGTTTCAGGACCGCAGTTCTAGGACCTTTTTTGTAATCGCGCCATCTAGCGAACTGGATCCTCAGAAATTCGGTCATTATTTCATTAAGACTATCAAAACGTTAATGTTTAATCAAACTGCGTGCTAGCACCTCACCGAGATCCTGGTATTAGACAGGGATGCCCTATTTCTCCCTACATGTTCTATACTCTGTTAACAACTACTTGATTCTGTTAAACGGAGTAACATCATCACCATTAGCCAATTAGCGGACCATACCACTCTTTTCCTAAAAGTTGCAGGGGAAATAACCAAAGCTATTAATATTATCAGCATCTTTCCTAAAGCTTCAGATCTTCGTTTGACCATTAATAAGCGTGAACTAATGTCTCTTAAGCAGTGTGATTTACTATCAATTTGTGGTATCGCTATAAAAAATGAAGTCACATATTTAGATTGTAAAAGATGAAGAGAGAAGAGCTATCTCAAAGCTCACATATACTGCTCCTTCTCTTGCAGTAAACAATAACATTAATCAGACTGTTTATAATATCCTCTTCCATTTTTATGAAAAAATAAAACCCCATTATCTGTATTGTTTACACTTTTTAAAACTAGAAATGTGACGGGGCGACCACAGCCTCTGGAAAATTACAATGAAACTTGTGTCAATGACGTAGAAAAATGATAGATCAGGTCTCCACGCCAGATACTATTTAGGATCCAGCCCCGGATGCCAGATCCAGTCAGAAAATATCAGTTAGTCCAGTAACAGAATAACTAGCCAGCTGCTTCATACGCCAAGTCAGAATGTCAGCCAAGACGAGCTCTCGGAGACGCGCATGCAGCCGTTGCCAGAAGTCAGTTATTTTTGGTTATAATTTTAAAAATATAAATATTTTGTTACAAAAACCCATCAATCTACTTTAGAGGACATGTGATAACCCCCTGAAGGTGTATGGGTTAGTATTCAGACGCAGTACTTGAGGATATAAGAGATTTACAGGGCTTCAAAAGCATGGTCACCATCCAGTATTACCAGGCTTGGAAGAGCCAGGATCATTTTTTTAAAAAACTGTGTTCTTCTGAAAGAAGAAAGTCATATACACCTAGGATGGCTTGAGGGTGAGTAAAATATGCCTTTAAAGACATGATCATCCAGGTTTCATTTGATTCTGTTTTGCTGGTCTACCAGATAAGTGAAAGAGGGCTGGACAGTGACAGCAAAATAAGCTGAAGAAAGAGTGAAGGTGAAGAGGTGTTTGATCTGGAGATGAAAACTGAAATGAGCCTAAATATCTATCAACATATGTAAAACTTTAAAACACTGTCATGAACACTAAAAATATTTTTTATTAAAAATATCTTTTTAGTAAGTTAACATAAAACTTTTCATTTTTACAACTTTAAAATATATATTACATCTGTTATGTTTACGTTCTAAAAAATAACAATAAAAGACACACATTTACTGTGCATAAACAAAGGCAGAGTTGCTATTTCCTTTAACGTGTGCTGATTCACTCCTACTTTTGACTTGTAAAAAAGCAGCTACCTATAGCTTTGTTTACAAAACGTCTGTGAAGGACTTTGTGACATATTCAAAACCATCTGTGTGGATCCTGCCACTCCTGGACTCTCTGAGCTCACACAAAAATCTCCTTAGAATGTATTAAGTAGAAAGTAGAAAATCAGGAAATTTTAATTAAACTGGGTAAATCTTGAGCTCAGACAGACCACAAACGTGAGCTAGACTTATTTTTGTTGTCCCTGATACTGGGCTTTGTTTTGTATGTATAACTAAGGTAGTTAACCAATGTTGACAAATGTAACCTTATTGTGAAATGTAACCAAATAACCCATTCAGTGAAAAAAGAACGATGCAAACAGGCACAAATCAGCTATCTAACAAATAGCATATTTGCATTTTCTCAGTGTTGCATGGTATATCACTTTTCAAGCATGCAGTCTAAATATCAAACAGTGACATTTTATCCTACCCTTTGGATTTTCCTACCAGGGCCTACTGTGCACATCAATATTGGATCCTTTTTCTCACTCTAAACAACAATATTTAATGTATGTGCATTACTGTAAGGGTAGGTTTAAGGTTGGGGTAGGTGTAGACATTACATCTCAGTTCATCCACACACATGCACACACATTTTTGTCATATTCATCAGGATACGTTAGTCCAAATTTACACAAACAAACATCTGAACATATGTGGAAAGAATAAACAAATAAGTTTTGTGTGAAGGCACCCGCGTGAAGGACACTGTGTCCTATTCAAATGAATACATATGATGCTAACATGTGTCAACCAATCACTGCAACATGCAACATAAATACACACATGCATGCAGTTACTCCAAACAGAAGCTTTGACACACTACAGACATGAACGTGACAGTTGCACTGCTGTTTTTACTCTCAGGTAACATAACATTTGTAATTGTGTACAGGTTAGGGTCTGTATGTTTTTTATTAATTGGAACGTAAAGACTAACTACCTTAGCCTACTAGCTGGTTTGTAACAGTAATTCACTGAAATACAACTGCGCTTTTTCATGAATTACATAACAGCCTAGGTATTTTTGTATGTAACTTTAAGAAACTGTGTTTTGAAATTAAGTAATTTCTGAATTAGAACTTTGAAAGAGCGAAGTAGGCCTATGAGGGTTTATTTTTCTGTAATTTAATTGCAGTTACTTCTGATGTAATTGCATTAAATACTCAATAGACTATAGAAAAAGTCTACATGAGTAATAGTGGATTTAACATCAAAATGCAACATCTAATGTTACCATAAGCCAGCTCTCTTTAATTCTTTTAACCATCTCTCTTTAATACTTTCATGAATTCAAGAATGATTTATGCAATTAATTTAAAAGAATTAAAAGAGCAATTTTATATCTATTCTTGAATTATTTAGCTGGTCAAGGTTGATGTGGGATTTAGAAAGTAATTAATAATAAGTAATGTAATAATTTTTTAGAAAGAGGAATAGTACAGTAATGTAATTAAACTGTTGAAGATGTAATTAGTAGCAGGTTATTAATTCATTTTTTAGAGTAACTTACCTAACTTTGCGTCTAAATGTCCAGAGTCTGTCCAGTACGGCAAAAAGAAATTGTATGTAGCATGAACACGCCAAAGTCCATTTTTGCATATCTATACCACAAGTTTTCATTTTTATTTGGCGTACAATTTATAAACACATTCATGAGGTCTGTCAATCTTCTATTATATTAGAGGTTTAAAAGTTAAGTTATACATATTTTCTGTTTCAACAAAGTTTAATACAAAATTAATTAGTAATGCTTAAGTGCAATGGATTTAACCATGTAAAAATGTTTTTAAAAGGTGCACGAGTCTGTCATTTCATGTTATGCGTCCTCTTCTCTCTTACAGGTCTTTTTGGGGGTTACTCTCTTCTTCCTAAGCACTTCTATTATGTACAGGATCTAATGAGCTGGTCGCAGGCTCAGAGCTACTGCAAACAGATATACACAGATCTGGTTTTTGTGTACAGTGAGGAGGATATAGACAAACTGGAAGCTTCTCGTCCTCTTTTAGCCTTTGGTTATGCATGGATAGGGGGGTATGATATGAAATCTGACTATTTGAACTCTCAAAACACTACGGAAAGTGAAAATACCACGACTCTGAGCACAAACTCCAACTGTCTGGCATTAGACGTTATTTCCTGGAAACGGGTTAAAAGGGATTGCGGAATGACATTTTCATTTTACTGTAGCAGAAGTGAGTAGCAGAAGTTGTGTTTAAACCTAAAGATATTTTGTTTTGTTTTAAGCATGTTTATTTGTATTTGTTTGTGTCTTTAGGTGAAGGTAAAAGGGTGGTGTTGCGAATGCAGCTGAAGCCTGATGGACAAGTGAACATCCAGGACCCTGTAATTAGGGCGAACATGTTAGCTAAGGTACAAAAAAAAAAGTTTATTTCAAAGTTAATGCTTGTGTGCTGTAAAATGCGTCATGTTTTAATGTCATCAATACATATAACATTTTTTGCAATATTTATGTCATAAAGATTTTTATTCCCTTCAGATCAATGATGAATTAAACAAACTTGGGTTTGGCAATGCTATCAAAATACGGTGGCTCACAAGGCGGGAAAGAGAGAGGAAAAACAGTGAAAATAACACTTGCACTTTGGATACTCTGTAATTTTTAGGGGGGATGGACTTTTGTAATACAATTGCAACAGTTTCTTACAATGCTGAGTTATAACATATAATGTAGCACTTTAGGTTTATCCATATATTGCATAGAAATGGTTTAGTTAAAAAACGCCTAGGCTATAGGCCATATTATTATATAAGTGCCCCTATAATGGGTTTTGAAGGATTCATATTTTGGTTTTGGGAGTTCCAAACAACAGGATAACACGCATGTATGGTCAAAAAACACTTGAATTTGCATTTTCGTTCAGACCAAATCTTTCTTTTGAGACAAAATAACTTTATACTTGGTACACTTTCAGATTTAAAACTTTGCAGCTGTTTTACACCGCATGAAAGCTCATTTTTAAAAAAGTTGTCATAGCTTTATCCGTTTTTGTTTTTTTTTTGTTTGTTTTTTTTACATTTTAGTTTATGGTTTTTTATGGCCTTTGTCTTTTTCCTAGATAAAGAACTATGTGTATAGGTGTGTCCAATGATTTCTTTTTTTGGAAAGTAGCCGTGTATTTCAACTAGAGTGGCAAACGAGAATCAGAATTGGCTTGTTCTTTTTAAATAATAAAATGCATTGCTATATGCCATGCATCATGCACTGCAAAAAGGTTACATTCATTGATATAGTACCATAAGGGTGACACATATATATATATTTTATTTTGCATTAAAAATGTTGTATTATTACTCTTACTGAACATCTCTGTGATCTGTTATGCATGGTGAGAATGCGCTATGCAAAGCATTGTCATCGCAAATGAAGAATGACCAGGGTAATGTACAGGAAGCCGCTCGTTATTGCAAAATAAAATTAGCAAGGATTTAATAAGTACTCTTGTTATGAGTTAATTCAGTTATGTGTTTCAGGGCCAATCCATATCAGTCAGAAGAGGGCGCCATCACACAGATTTTAGGCCTCTTTATTAGGCTTACCTTTAAGAGGTTCAGCTGATCTGTAATATATTTACAGATTAACGTCTATAGAGTAGTTGTTATTACAAAACAACTCAAAGGAATATTAATTAACTAATAAAAGAGAAACAGTAGGTCTATATTTTTCAACACTTAGTTTGTAAAATCTTGTAGTGCGTCATCATAACCACTAGAGCGCAGCACAGCCCAATAATGGATCCTGGATCAACATTAATGTCCAAAAATATAGACTTGTCCCAATCCCTTCCCCTAAACCTAACCCTACCCAAAATTTATTCCTTAAATTCAGTGGGAAATGATTAGAAGCACCTACCCCTGATCATAAACCTAAAACAGATATTTCCTGAAAAATTATCTCTCAAATAGGATTGGTTGATTGGAATATTGTTCCAGGCTCAACAAGAATGTTGATCCAGCAACATCTTGTACTTCGTGAAATCACGCTCACCTTACAGGAAACCTGCAAATAGTTTGTGTGCTGATATTACGAACATTAAAACATCGTGACATACAATATGGATAAAAATATTAATGATGTGCAATTAAGACAGACTGAAGACATTATAAAGCAGACATTGTGGCTTTTAATGCTTACGCTTCCACCAAGGGACTACTTTGCCACCCAAGTTTGTTTTTTTTTGCATGTCCCTGCTGTCCATCTGGCTTTCTCTACTGACAGTCATTTCAAAATGTCTGTGTATTCAGACCAGATAAAAGTCGACTTCAGAGTAGGCTAATATTATAATTGAAAATCAAGATTCCCCCCCCCCTCCTTTTTTTGATCACCTTAAAAGCATAAAACATATGTTTCAGCAAAAAATATGTGAGAAATGCAATTGTGAACCCGGTTAATGGGGTCTTTAACAATTGTTGACTGCTTGGGTATTGTTTTCACTTCGAAATCATATATTTGTAGACAGTTAGTCGGGTAAGTTTACATTTGAGGGTTGACCTTCAGTAATATTCTACAGTCATAGGTTCTTACTTGAATACTAAAAATGATCATGCTAATAAGGGGTCAAATGCACTAGGAAACAGTTACATCTGGAATGGCCAATGACTGCAGTCACAATATCTTATTAGTGTTCTGTATCAACAATAATATACCTCATGCCAAAAAGCTTTAGGGTGTTGTATTGAGTAAATACTATCAGTGTATGTTTGTAATAGTTTGTCCTGTGTATAATCTAAAAAACTATGCCATGCAATTTTAAAACATATCAGCCGTGGCTCTAATCGAAAATATATGTGTCTGTGACGCACATAATACGGCATTCTGACTTGAAAAAACAAACCCTGCCCACCATCTGCGTCAAGTCACACCGTGTGTGGTTTCCAGGCATGTTCACAAATGTGGGAATCTGAAGCTCCCACCTCCTCAATGATAGCGCAGTAGATTCAGTTCTACTGTGCTGACATCTGATTGATGCTTTCGCTTAATTTATTTGTTTGCCCAAGTTTCTTGGACTTTCAGGCTACATTGGGTATTTTTTATTCTATTAAAACTGCAAATAAACATCATTTTAGGATTTGCAAAAATGTTACAACAAATTAAGCTTTTGACGTCAATACCAAATGATTATTCTGTACATGCCAACTTGGGTTCATGGGGTTATTAAGGCAAAAGGGGGACTTAGTGAATGCTTAAAAAAAATTAAATAAAATAAAAAAGTTATTTATTTATTTAAGCATTTTTTAAATTCTGTTTTAAATTATTTTTTAACCTAAAATATTACATTTATTAATAAAAGCATTGCCATCAGACTTTCGAATCCCATTGTATATCAGATTTTACAAAAATAAAATAATGACATAAATATATTATGCTATCCTTTTATATATATATATAAATATATACAAACAGAACGTGAGTCCATAAGGTCAGTGATAAATGCATTTCCCTGCATATATATAGCAGTAATATTGCTGATATTGTTATAATTACAGCATATATTAATTTAATTAAATTAAATAATCAATAATAAATAATTTAAATCACACACTTACTGTGTACATACACACACACACACACACACACACAACACACACACTACACATATACACATATGATCTTATTTTATATATATTCTATTTTTTTTATATGTACTGCTATATATTAGCATAGATCATGTTTCATCTATATCAATGTATATCATGTTGTATTTTGTACTTTCAACAATCTGAATGAAGCATTTGAAAGCCATGAAAACTACAAACCGTGTAATGATGCAGTGAGCAAACGCAGGCTGCCAGTGCCGTGGGTGTGTGTCAGTAGGAGTGTGGTGGTGCGTGATCATGTCTGTGCGCAGGGGAGGTGAGAAGATATGCATTTATAAGTGGGTGAAATAGTGATGCATTTCCGCCAGCTCATCAGGTGTGGGAGGCAGAAACACCTCTCTGTGTTTGGACCCTAATGACTTTATATGAGCATGAATTTTCAAAGGGGAAATCTCTCTTTTGCATCAGCTCAGATCCATGATGTGTCCGAATTAGATCATTCATCACAGGAAAGCATTGCATTTATTCAGGACAGTTAGTCATGGACTGTTTTAACATTCAGGCCCCTGTGAGTTTTAAAGTCGCAGTAAAAAGGAAATGGCAACAGATCTTTTCTTGTATTATGATGTATATCCAAATGAAAAGGTTTATTAAAAAAGAAAAAATGTAGGATGGTGACTTATTGGTTGTTAATTGGATTTTGAGATGTGGGCAAAAGTGGAGGCAGATGAACCTGAGCTTGCAAGGCAAGCTTTAAGAAGTAGTTTACCTAAAAAACTGAAAATTTACTCACCCTCAGGTCATCTAAGAAGTAGATGTGTTTGTTTCTTGATGGGAACAGATTTGAAGAAATTCAGAACACTCACCAGTGTCTCCTCTGCAGTGAATGGGTGCCGTCAGAATAAGATTCCTATAACAGCTGATAAAAACATCACTCCAGTCCATCAATTAATGTCTTTTGAAGTGAAAAGCTGCATATTTGTAAGAAACAAATCCATCATATTAATTTGATTAACATTTGACATATTTTAAAAATGTTATTATTAACCTAGGCCTATATGATAGTGTATCTAACAGTTTTTAGCCAGGCTGTTTTGGTCACCATTGCTTTCCTTAGTATTTCCAATAATGGAAGTCAATGGTGACCAAAGCAGCCTGGTTACAAACTTTCTTCAAAATATCTTCCTTTGTGTTCAGCAGAAAAAAAATAATACAGATTTGGAATTACTTAAGGGTGAGTAAATGATGACAGAAGTTTCGTTTTTTGGGTGAACTATTCCTTTAAAACATTGTTTGTGATCGTTTAACGCACCAAAAGCGGCACCTAGTGGCAAATAACGAATTTTAAGTTCATTCAGACCAAGGCGAAAATAAGATAAGTCGTTTTTAAAAAGAAAATGCGTGTCATGTTGATGTCAACATGAAACATTAGCATATTGTTGCGCGAGCAGACATGGGGAAACATTTCAATGATTCAGAATCGACTTCTTTTGAAAGACAAGAACTTACATGGTGCACTTTTAGATATAAAACTTTGCAGGATGTTTTCATTCACTTAAAGTTGTGTTACGCACTGAATTGAAGGTCGTTTTCAAAAATCAATACTTGGTAAACCTGTTTGCCTACTGAGTTCCTCTAATTTTTTCTTTGCTTTACCATCTGGCAACTGCAGCTGTGTGTATATGTGTGTGTGTGTTTTTATGTGGTTTATGAAGACACAAATTTGTATAATGACGTGGGTAGGACATAATATGAAGGTGATTTATGAGGACGTTTTCAGTGTCCCCGTAAGTCAAAAGGCTTTAAAAGCATACTAAATTGTGTCCTGTAAGGGGTAGGTTTAGGTGTAGGGTCAGTGTAGGGCAATACCACATACAGTTTGTACAGTATAAAAACCATTACACCTATGGAGAGTCCCCATAAATCACAAAAACCAACGTGTGTGTGTGTTTTCACAGTGATTATAAAGAAACGTTTTTTGTTGACAACAATAACCACAGCTAGAAGTTCCCATAAGTCTGAAGGAAACATTTTCCTGCCGCTAGGGTTTATAGATTAGGAGGTGGAAAGATTTTCATTTTCTGCTCCTGATCACCCATCAGCAGGGCCCTTTCACAGACTCATAACGGCCGTTTCTAAGCAACATCAGCAGGAGTCATTCGGCAAGAAGTCAAAGCAACATAACTGGGATGCTTTTGAGGTCGGAACTTCTCTGCCCTGAGTAATGTGTTCATTTTGAATAGAAGTGTTCCCACAAGAGCTTTCAAGATAGGTAGGTGGGTGATAAGCCACAGCTCCGTTAAACAAGAAAACAAAAAATAATGCAAGAACAACTCGTAATGATGCACCATGCATTTGAAAACAGATCCATGTTACACTCTCAGAAATAAAGGTACAAACGCTGTCACTGGGGCGGTACCTTTTTTGTACCTATTTGTACCTAAAAGGTCCATTTTGGTATCTTACAAAAACATATCCGTACTTAAAGTGTACATATCAGAACCTAATAGGTACAAAAGTGTACCTTTTGAAAAGGTACTGTCCCAGTGACAGCTTTTGTATATTTATTTCTGAGAGTGTAGAGGAAAGATGCAAAAGAACAGCACAGCAACACCTGAAGTTTCATTAACTCTAAACAAGTTACATGGCAACATCTTAAGCTACTTAAAGATCTAGTTCCCATGACAACAAGAATGCCACAAAGCCTTCATCTACACACTAAAGTACCAAAATCCTATTAAAGCTATTTTTCAGCGATGATTCAATGAAGCAGCATTAGGATGCTTTTTTAGCATAGATTTAGCTGCATCCAGCTCTGGGACAAGGCTACAGAACTTTGTAAGTTGCAAGTTTGCAAGTTTTTATTTGGACATATTACATAATAAGGAAGCATTCTAACGCTAAAATAGTAAAATGTGGTTGTTGTATGATTGTGAGTTTTTATTTTAAACTTTAAACGTGTTGTCTCACTGTTGCACTTTACAAACCTCCACACTGTCTGATAAGCCATGAACAAACCCACGCTTCTGTCCTCAAGGATTTACGTCATGGAGAGAGGTGGGCATTTAAAGTTAATGCTTGTTTGTGCTTCTCTGCCAGGTGTCCTTCATTAACACTTTCATCAATCGAATCAGTTTTCTATATCTAAAGTGGAATGACATCAAATTCTTGTCTCGACATAATAATGTCTGTATATATGTTTAAATAGTCCTTGAACAATGTACTTTTAAAAAACTATTTGAATGACTTCTTAATGTCAATGTAAAACATGATTTTTGAGCCATTAATTAAAAACAGTAAAAAACAGTGAAAGGTGAAGCTAAAAAACAAATAATTTTTTTAATGCTCAAAAAACAATAATTTTGGTTTGTGCATATATATGTATTTATTCATTTATATAATAGTTTTGTCAAATTATTAATTGTGATTAATCACTTTTTTTTTTAAGTTTTAGTTTACATAATATATTTACGTTTACTGTGTATATTTATTATGTATATAAATACACACACATACAGTATATATTTACAAATTATTTACATGTATATACATTTATATATTTATATTGTTATATATAATTATATTATATATATATATATATATATATAATATTATTTTCTTTCTTTCTTTCTTTCTTCTGTTTACTTAAATTATTTTCTGAGGCATAGTGAACGAAATGAATTGCTTGAAAAAGAAATACAACAATATAAAACATTTGACATTGTCATTACTTAATAGGATTTAAAATGCAAAATACTAATACAAATATTTACAATTGTGGGGAGAATGACTTTTCTGGTGTTGTCTGAATGAGTGACTTTTCTCATTTCGAATTAAATAGTTTTTAAATAATAGCTAATTAAATTATTAAATGAAGAGGAGTTTTCTTCCAAAATTATTTCTATTGCACTTTGTTGGCAAAAACGCTGGAAGAATAAAAATGTCCTTCATTTTGTAACCAAATACGTAAAATTGCTCTCGTGGAGCTCCACATATAAATAGTTTTCCCCTTACGACACGACTGGCCATGTATGGCAGCACAGGCGCTTCTCTCTGCTCAGTTCATACCAAATTCCACTGTAAGGGGAAAAGAGAGAGGAGGGGTGGAAGTTTGAGGGAAGAGTATGTGGTTTGAGACAGCACGCTTTCACCGGGCACCATGCCAGAACCTTTTCCGTCCGGCTCATGTCTGCTGCTGGGTTATATATATGTGCCTGGTGATGTAATGCTCAGGAAAAGATCCAAAAGGCAACTCCCATTTTTCTTTTCCAGACAGATGTAGTAGACAGTGGAAAATTCAGGTAAGGACGCCAAGCAATGTGAGCTACTTTCTACAGGAGACTTTAAATTGTGCCCATGTGCAATAATAGTTTTTTGAAGTGTCATCATTCACTGCAGGAAAATAAATTAAAAATCTAACATATAATTACACTTAAATTACCTCCTTGGAACAATGTGTTCTTTTAAATTGGAGATTTGCTTCTGTATTTAAGGCCAAAGTAATTGGAAGCTTTGTAGTACATGAAATAGGTATTGTTAGCTTTTTTAAAATAAACTTCACAGTTACTTCCATCCATTTGCAAAAGAAGCATGTCTTATCTCGCCTGATTCTGGTCTTGTGAAATCGCATATGAGTATAAATTGTTTCAGCATTCATTTTAAAGTGTTATTATTTACTGAGGAAGAAATGGGAGGTCATGTTGAATTTTATGATGAGAGTGGATCTCAGTATAGCTGTTTACGTTTTGATCAAATTAGGCCAAGTAGATGGCACTGTACATACAGCAAGCAGCCCTTTCACTTGGTTATGAATAAGAGATTTATTGAGTGTGCGTTTGAGTGCAAAGTAGGACATCAAAGCAGAATAATTCACATTTAATGGACAATTTAACAGGCTAATAAATTGTACTAGAAAAACTCACAGACTAAACAGCCACAGACCATTTTACATCCAGAATGTGTTTGAATCATTAAGTCTTTGAATAAACTGTCAGGCAGTAAAAAAAAACCTAAACTCTACATTATTTTAAAAATGATACATTACTGTATTTGTAAAAATATCTGTGAAAGCATTTTTATGCTTATGGTCCGTTTTTTTTGTACCTGACCCATTTTATACTTTTCAATAGGCCTGCTGAATGAATTCAAACAAATTTTGGTGTCTTAGATTTTCCACGCTCTCAGAAAGAAAGTGACAAAAGCTGTCACTGGAGTGATACCTTTTCAAAAGGTACACCTTTGGATTTTATTTTATTGCATATAAGTGCCTTAATGTATATATTAGTACTTAAATGGTACATATTGGTAACTTTTGAAAAGGCACCATAAAGGTACCAAAAAGTGTGTGTGCAGTTTTTATAAACTGGATGGATTCTAATATGTCACTGATTTTATCATTCATTAGTTGGAAAAGTAATCATTCTGAAAGTGATTCAATGATATAGCTGCTCTGTGACGTTATTGTTACAGTTATGATATGAACATTCTATTTCCAAAAATTATTTTTAAAACTTCATTTTCATTGTGATCATTAGTTATAGTTCTTGGTCTAAATGTCACTCACTGCAAAACACAAAAAAGTGCCCTATAATAAAACAATAAGTGCACTTTTTGCTGGAAATCAGTCCAGTAATGCGTCATTCAGTAGCCTTGTTATAGAATTGTTTTGGCCTTCGTTAATATTTTATGTGCGTCACTTTCACAGCATTTCATGAAACCCAAAAGAACCACTGACAAACACAGTCAGACACAGCATAAACAGCCTTTATCTGATGAGTGTCTGGTAAAAGTGGAACTATTAGAGAGGGTCCCACTCAATTCACTGACTCATGGCTTTTTCAGGCATGAAGTGCTTCCGGCGGGACAACAAACACCCACATGTCCCTATTAAATTGCCTGAACATTCAGAGTGAGCTTTTTGGTTTGCATCCTCATTCAAACCACTTTTTACTGTCTCTGATTCTGTCATGCAACCCATTTGTGTGCTCAATATTAGGCCTCATTGTAGAAATTCCAAATTCCATTTTTCACAAATTCAATTTCACCAGAGAACACAATGTTCTTTTAGTGGTAACTGGATCAGATCCTATAAAATATTAATACAATAGGCTTTCAGGGTTCATTATTGCTGAGAAAGTGCTGGCAGTATGTAGACATCAGACTAATGATCAGCTGTTAATTATTCATATGTACTTTCCTGGATAATAAAATACATGCCTTGTGTATAGCAGAGAGCAACTGAGGATTTATGTTTTTGCTTAATATTCAATAAAAGTGACAGACAGAAAGCAAGCGTTTTTGTATCTGTGAAAGTTCTTTGAAATGGTCTGGTATGATTTGATATGCAGTCTTGTTTATTCATACTGGAAGAGATGCACGCCATCTGGTGTTATTGAGCTTTTTTTAAAGATCTCTGTGTTTATGAGAGAAGGGAAGTGAATGAGATTTTTTCTAGAATCTCTTTTTCATCTTCTTTGAGAATTTTCTTTATTAAATTTGATAACCTAAAGGTATTAAAATGTGAAATGTTGCATTGTCCTCACTGATTTCTTGCAGCCTTGCGGCAACAGCACTTTTGCTCATGTGATATTGCTTAAAAGGTATGGAACTATTATAACGAGATATGCAAACACAAATGATTTGAAATCATTATTGTGGCAATTAACAATCAGCACAATTCGCTAAAGGGCAAAACGTTTTAGGCATACCCATCACGCAAATTAGACTAAACACATTGCCTGTGTAGTCTACTTTTTTTTTTAAGTAAAAATAGATGCATGCAGAAAAAGAAACCACTGTTATATTGGCAAAAGAGAGTATGATGCATCTTCTAACAGATGGTGATGGAGAGAGTCCAAGCAGAGAAAGAGTGTTTCCCACTCATACCGGTTTATTATTGTGTCTCATCCAAAGTGCTTTCTGAAACATATACAGCATTTATATAGGCTATATATAAGCTACAACGATAAAATGACTGTAAAATAAACCTGCGCTAACACTGCAGCTCCAAAATATGCAGTTTGATTATTATAAGCAAAAAAAAAAAAGATTCTGTAAAATATATGAGGTGTTGTGCAATAGCATCTGTATGAGATGTTATGTATTACGTTATGTGAGATGTTCTGTTACGAAATGCCAAATGTGCCTGAAGTGAATTGGAATTTGTTACTAATAATTATAAAAGTATGTAATGCAACGTCACCGCAAATAAACAATCCCTATCTACAGGATGATTCCGAGCAATCACGCACGTCCATACGAACTATTCTAATAGCATCACATGCCGTGTTTCGCGCATACAGGGAGAGACCACATTGACTGTACACACACTTGTATAACCGTTTGTATAACACTTCGGCGTACTCGGCTTCCCCGGACCAACCACACTCTTTTCCCTCGTCAGCGTCCCATTCACCAGCTCTCTCTTACTACTGATTTGCCCATACGCAACGCACGCCGTCACTGGTCATGGGTGTCCACGTGAGACGTATGACATACTTATGTAAAGAGACTGGCGGCCCTTTCGGCCAATCACAGCGCGCTTCTGGTATTTCCGCATTTTCCGCATGCAAATAAGCGGGGTTTGACCAATGGGAGTGCGCGGTGGGAGGAGTTTGAATTCAGGTCATGCTGTGAGCTCTGCAGATCCAGGGCAGCGGTGTGAGAGAGCATTCAACGCTGAAGTGTGTCAAAGTGACGCTGTGGCTTGACTGGAATTTCAGGGATATATCTTATTTAACCGGACTTTTAGTCGGACAGGACGGAGACCTGCTTTGAGACCATCTATCCTGTGCGAAAAGGAACACTGTTTAAGTTGTCAGGTAGGATACATTTGTGTTTTAAAGAGCCAATGTTTGAGCTTTTATGTAAACGCTTTCCATTGACTGCAATGTGACCAAGTGTTCATAAAGTTTGTGTCGTGAACATAAAGTGTTCATATAGATGAACGGTCACAAATGTTAAAAACACCAGTTCTGCCAAGTTTGTGTCAAAGATTGATATTTTATATGTATTAAACGTAGCCGTTGCATAACTGTGTCAGCGATTAGGTCATCTTCGGTCAGTGCTCCAAAGCAAAGCCCTATATATCAATGTCGTTACGGTCCTTTTTGTTTACATCAACCAAAAACAGCCATATAACTTGTAAAATTTAAATGCACCCTATTAACTGACACTGCAATATATTTTGCTAAAGGTAAGAGGCGAGAGCTTGTAGAAATGAACCAGCCTACTAGCCTCATTGTCATGGCAAGCCACTTTAACATTTATTCCTTAATACTGAGTCCTGAAATTTTTGTCAATACTACTTATTTTTACATGTCTAGTAATAAATTATATATTAACTAATAGCTTTTTAAGTTTCACTAACAGCTATTCATTACTAGTACTTTGAATACTAATTAGTATATGGGTTTAATTAGTCATGTCAATGTTAGGAATAAGTAATCGTTTCTATTGAATAAGTAACAAGACCATTAAATATGTAAAATGTAATTATAATGTATTATAAATGTGAAAAGATAGTAAAGAAATGACTTAAAAGTCGACAGTTAATAAAAGAATAAGTATTTAAATAGCTTGCCACACATTTCCCTAGCAAAAATGAATGAATCTCAGTTTCATCTATTGTATAGGTCTGGATGTGGTTGTTATATGTCATTACAGGCTGTATATGTAATTGTCACGAGTAGTCTCATGTATGTTAGATAATGTCTTGCTGTAACACATGCCTCTGATGCATAGTTCAAAATGATGCATGAAACAATGAATAAAGCAAGTATTGCATGCTTTAGTTTGCATTAATACATAAAATGTAAACCAAATTCACTTCTACTATGTGATAATTTTAACTAAGAATAAAGAAAACAAATGTGTTTCCTCAGGAAATGTTAGGCAGAATGAAAGTCTTAGTCACCATTCACTTTCATCGGAACTTTTTGCCATACAATGAAAGTGAATGGTGACTGAGCAGTCCTTCTGAATAACTCTCATTTTGCATTCCAAAAAAACAAAAATGCCATATGGGTTTGGAACAACATGTGTATGGCTGAATTGTTATTTCTGGCTCTGCTGTGCTTTTAAATTGATTTTTAAAGGGTAAATATAGCCAGAAGTTGGCAGTTGTCCAGTTATGTTGTAGCGTATGCCGGGTACTTGAGCTTGAAGTCAGATATGCGGAGGAAGGGAGGGGGTGTTTGCAGGCTATTAAAACTGACCTACTCCTACAAGAGGTGCTCCAAATACCTCTATCTGCCTCTAATGTATCAAGCACATAAGCTTGCATGTGCACTGACTTACAACAAACTGTCAACAAAAGTCAAAATTTATTTTTATAGCACCCTACATAAAACACATTATTTCAAAGCAGCTATATGGAAAATTGTACTGTTATAGTTTAGCGATTAAAATAAAAGTTGATTAAAAAAAAACTATCAATGACATATACAATCATGAGAGATGCTCTATAGCATATATTGGCATGTATGCAGATAAAGTTGGACATACTTATGTATCTAACTTTATATAAAGAGCTTTGTGATGATATAGGATATTTTTTTATTTAAAAAAAAAAAAGAAACTCCCTGTCTCCCTGGTTTTTTTCTCAATGCTGGCTCACATTGTTTGCAATCATTTCCCAAAATGTTGTGTGTGTTCTAAGCTAATTTACATACATTCTGCCAATTTTTTTTACAAACATCTTTAAGATGTTTTCATTCAACATCTGCTTACATTTGGCAGTTGCAGCAGTTTTTAAATGGAATCAGGAGAAAGAATGTCCATTTTCTTGTTTTTCTGTCTTGCATTTAATCTACCTTCTTGACCAAGACAGTGAATGCTGCACAGCTTGATCCAAATGAGAAACCAGAGACACATAATTGTTAGATCTATTTTTATACATAGAGATGCTGGAATAATGGTTAGCATGCAGCACTGACGTATTCAGGAACTGACCATCATTTGTTCCTAACTGTAGCTGGGCACACAAATAATCTCCGTTTCTAATACTAGATATAGATTCTCAATTTAGCATCTGCTTAAGCATAGCGCCTGAAACTGATTCTGTAACAACTGAAATAAAATATGGTTGTGTTATCTGTGTGAGTGGAAACAATGGCTTTCTTCAAATAATGCTTTTTTAAAATGCATGCTTTAGTACCAAATGGGTCATTGTTGAACTCCGCACTCTGGCTATGAAAGAGATAGTGTGGGTGAGCAGTTTTTGGTGATGTGTCTGATATCAATACTCGCTCAACAAGACAGGCTGAAAGCGTTGGCCGTTGAAGTGGGATTGGCTGCTGGGGCAGAGGCAGTGGGAGGGTAGGAAGCAATGACGCACGAAGACAGTCCTCGGGTGCATTTTTTATGTATTTACAGACTATTGTTGGCAGAGTGCCACACGCACAGTCCATCAAGCCAAAGCTTTCGTTGATATTATCTTTTCAAGTTTAAACTTTAGTCTTTTGAGTGGTTCAGTAGATGAGAAACAGGACAGTCATGAAATTAGATTATGCAGACGATGTGATTGTTTTAAACTTGTTTTTTGTGTTTGATTTTTTTTTAATTGCTTTTTTTAGTATTATGTTCAATTGTGTGCATTCATATGAAGAATGCTTATATTTGTAGCTGCACATGGAGCAGACTGTCTCCTGAATATCTCTATAACCACCTATTATCAGTTTTAATCATGGAATAATTTAATAATAAACTGGAAGGAATGGATTTTTTTTTCGTTCCTGGTTGCAAAATTGCTGAGTGCACTTTTAGGTTTTTTGCACAATTGTAAATCTGCAAGTGGCTCCATGTGGAGAATATCATTGCAGTTAAAGCGAGTGCTGTTTAATTTGTGGCAAACTTTCAACTATTACAAGTGTTTGGCATACAAACTTAGTTTTATTGCATTACATAATTGTCTAGTGACAGAATCTCATATATAGGCACGGACCTCATAAACTGCACTGTCATATATCATTCTCTTTATGGCTTTGATTTCATCAGCTCTTAACTTGAGAAAAGCCTCTCCTTCTGGAAATGGGTCCTACCCACACAAAGCAAGCGAAATCTCTGCGTATGAGCTTTGAGATAAAACAGTTGTGATTTCCCTGGAGGAGTTTTCCAGCCATTAACCTGGCCCTGCCACTTTCACCTTTCTCTGGTGGTGCTCATCTGTGCACCTAAAGTAGGTAGAGGAGTAGGAGCATAGATAAGTAATTTATTGATGGAGTGCTTTATGCCTGAGCGGAGAGAGAGAGAAAGGTCTGGTTGGAACCAGTTGTGGCTGGATATATTTGTTGCGTTTTGCGTACCAGGATAAACCTTTGGTCTTTGTTCGTTTTGCATGCACATCTTGATTCAGAGATCCCAGAAACATTTCCTGAAGTTATTGTGTTAATTGTGTTAATGCTCACCTGTCTGAATCACCTTTTAAAGGTGTTTCCTTTAGAATCAAGTGCTCAAAAGACCTACCAATCACCGCTGTGCATTGCAATAATACATAGAGTACACAAAACATGCCGAATTTAGGTTTAGCAGGAGGATGAGGCACTTACACAATCTAATCTAGAGGTCCCAACACCTGCCCTTGTGTAACTCCAATCACACGTGTCTTCTTGGAAAGATTTGGTTAGCTAGTTGCCTACTCCTCTGCATTATTACCAAACAGCTGTTTACAAGGACACTTTGGAATATGACTACCACAAAGACTTTAGTATTATGTAAGGCTAGGCGACACTCAAGCAACTGCATCATTACATCAATTCTAGTGAGTCACATTGTAGCTAATGGTTTGTAAGTAGCTAATTAAGCAGTACGCAGATAGTTTTTTAATGACTAGTATGCTTGCTCATTGTTTTTCAGTAGTAAGCTTTAGAGCATGAACATGAATGTTTTCACTGATTGAAATGGGTCAAAATCATGTGGCTAATAAATAAAATTTCTATAAACAGTAGAGCTTAAGATTAAAGATTTTAACTCACTCTGGCAAACTTTCTTTATTAATATATTCAAATTAATTTAAAAAAAATGACTCATTATCGTTTTGTTGTGTTTGATATGTAACCTTGCATCCTAATAAATGAGGTGTGACGCAACATTAAAAATGTTGGATGCCAGTAAAATTCACAAATCTCAACTATTATTTGTACATTCGCACAAGATATGATGATTCAATTTGGTACTTGTTCACTGGTTTTCAAATGGATTTTCGTCTGGCACTTAAATGATTTAAAATCAAATGATAAACATTCTTTACAGACCATACATTGAAAATTCTACTAATAATCAAACTAAAAGTATTCAGGCTGTATTGTGGGTTCATGAATCTGTAAATATTATGAAATCTCAACATGGTTCGAAAGCACAAATGTGTGTCAGCAGATTGTGTAGTACAGCTACAGCCTAAGAACAGTTTTCCTGTCACATGCTATGTTCAAATAGTGTATTTCTAAGCCATGACCTGGTGGCACAGGATTCGCGCCATGACATCACGGAACACAGACATCAATCTCTGTGTCTAATCTTTTTCAGGACTGGTGATCTCAATGGCTAATATCAAATGTAACGGTTCAGTTGAGTCAAAACATTTTCCAACTAGAACTGACAACATCATTAAAGGCTTGTTTTAATTTCTAAGTATAGTTTATTTAAAAAATCACATCGGTGTGCAGATTTTTAAACCATGACCTTAAATCTAGTTCAGTCTTCTTAGCTCTGCTGAATGTCTTGTTTACAATTAAAATATACATATACATACTTTGGTTTTTGATGCTACATGCAAGTGTATCCGAGGATGTTCTGATGCTTGAAGTTCAATATGATTCAAAAGAAAAGTTTGCGCCCAGCAAAAATGCATATTATCATATAATTAGTTCTAATTGCGTTGAAATGTAAACATTTGACGAATATGAACAATTTGCGTTATGAACTGTCTGTAAACTTATGTAAGTCCTTATATAAAGCGTGTAGTAGCCCATGTGCCATTGCTACACATTCAATTACATAAATGTCTCTAACTTGATATGAGTTATAAAACTGTCTGCGAGGTGGCTCTGTGGTTCATGTATTACATCATTAGGTTTATGTTTTGTTTTTGTTTTTTTCTGATCTTTAAATGGTTATATTGGTTAGATAGAAATATTAATGTATGCATTTTAATCCATTTGGAAATGTAATGAAAGATGCTGAAGATCAGATACTACTTTGCAATAAATTACATTGCTACAGGCCTATATAATTAACCTGTATAATTAAGTTATTTGACTTATGGAAAGCTGTTCTTGTCCCATTTCTCTTTCTTGACTTCTGTCTTTCATGTGTTGTAGACAAACACAACTGAATTTAGCATGTTTACTATGGAGTAACAGTTGTTGGTCTTTGAGGTCAGTGACCTGAAAAAAAAATGCTGAATTAGCAGTGAGATTGTGAATATAGGCTTGTTTAATTGTGTTGGCAGTGGACTTGGACATGATGTTTCTAGAGGCAAAGTTTGCTTAAGAGGCCAGGAAGATATGTGAATTGGCCTTGAGAAGTGAGGATTTTGAATATGCTTGATAGCTTTGAGTTGCATCATGTTTTTTGACTGTATGCAACAGTTCAAATTTAAATGCAATTTGTATAATTACCTTTGTTTTGTTTTTTTTTTAATTATCATTCACACTTTTTCATGTTTTTATACTTGTATGCTAATAGGAATATAGCAGGCACTTAGCCTTTGTAGTTAGTCTAATGTAATAGCTACACACATAATCAAAAAGCAGTGTACTCTGGCTGTTAAATTGGCTTTGATGTGCTTCAAAATTGTGTTTCAAAAGGATCTTTCCATTTAGTTTTTACCAATCATTGCAGATCATGTGTTAGCCAATGTGCTGCCTGCAATAGTACCTATGATTGTATTAGAAAGAGATATCCATATAGGTCTTCCATCTGTAATTATATTAAAATGCAGTGTTCTTCTTCATGGCCCCCAGGCAATGTATGTTACAGGAAGATTCCCTTAGGGTTAAAATAAAGTTCACATTAATGGCAAATAATGTGTCATTCAAAGGTCACATCTCTGATTTATATGACTTTAAGAAGAATAAAAGTATTCATTTACACTTGGTTAAAGGGTTATAGTTAGAGATTCACACTGAATTGTTGATAGCCACGTATTCACGTGCTGCAATTTATGCAAGCTTGCGTCAGAAATATATGGCTTAATGACTGATACAGTCTATTTCATTTTCTCTCTTTAACAGTGTCACAGTGCCTGACCAGTGAGTTACTGTGGAACTGGAAATCCAAAGGTTAGCGGCGGCGTGTCATTGCCCTGTAGGTTACTGGGTTACAGTAGGCACTCAGCCAGACATATTAAGGTCTCATTGGTGCTAATAATTCTAACTGCTGTGACATGGGTAGGGCACCAAGTCATTAGCCATTGACGTACTCTAGGCAGGGCTGGCATTATGATAGTATTGTGTGATTATGTAAAAGCAATGATTTTACACGTGAGAATGACAAAGAAACATGTCTCAAGTCAAGAGGACAAAACAAGTTATTTAGTGGCTTCGTAGGTAGAATTTAAAAGATATTTGTAAAATAATTAAGTTAAATAATTTGAAAGAATTTAGAGTCAAAATGCATTTTAAAATGGCCTATAAGTCACTGCTAAAATGTGCATTGCCACATGTTTTTATATAGGCTAGTGTTTAAAGGTTTAGGACAGTAAGATTTTAGTATTATTATTTCTTATAAAGAAGTATCTTATGCTCTTCAAGGCTGCAATTATTTAATGAAAAATACAGAAAAACATTAAAAATTATGTTTTAGAGTATATTAAAATAAAAATTTGTTTAATTAAAATTGCAATAATATTTCACAATATTACTGTTTTACTATACTATGGTTTTTTTTTCAAAGAGACTTCTTGAAAAATTATGTATATATAATATATTGCATGTAAATGTGTTGTTGTTATTATTATTATTATTATTTATTTTTATCACATATATGAATTACACACTTGTGTTCCAGTAATATCAGAAGTAGAATGACCATGTATTATTGTAGTAGTGCTGTGTACGGCTATATATGTAATAGCCCAATATACTAGCCATGCATAGTAAACCTATTTAGGTCTTGGTCAGGTAATCCACTAACGTACTCTACTCTCTGTCAATCCTCCAATCCTGTTGAGTAAAAGAGTGGTAAGTCACGAATCAGTAACCTGAAGGTGTCCTTCCTTAATATGGCCTATCTCCATTCCTGACCAGGACCAGGAAACTTGGCTCTGGTCAGGACACTATTTATTTCTTCAGAGCAAAGGGATAAGAGTTTATTTTTTCCCCCTGCCATTTTAATGGGAACATGAGGGGATGGAAACCAGTCAGGGCCTGTTGTTGGTCCAGACAGCTGTCTAGTATCTTTTATGTGCACTTGCTGGGATTAATCCTTTGAAGGAGGCAGTGTTTACAAGCTGAAATGCCACATCTGTTAGGCTAAAGGACACTGTACAGACACAACGGGGGGATGCCAGAGATGCCCACCTTTGAACACTAAGTTTAGGGTCTCTGGAACCAGACAGAGGCCGGCCTGTCAATAGATTGTGGATCAGACAGGGTTGTGCATGCTTTGCTTTGATGTGAGTTTGACTGTCGATGTTCTACTTTCGACAGAGAGCAAAGTTAGAAGAAGAACGTGCAACTGAAGATGTGATTTTATCTCCTGTGCAGTGATTGCATTCAGATTAGCTCTGTCCCATCTTGCCCTTGTTTCCTATGACGTGCGCAGTGCAAAGACAAGAGTTTCTGATTGTCAAGATGTTTTTTTTCTTATGACTCTTTTTCTCTCTGTTTGTGTTCATGCAGAAATCCGAGCATCATCTACATTCCCTCTGCGTGCCCCACCATGAAGATGGGGTGACCTTCTGGCTTCTTGCTCTTTCACTTTTTCAAATCTGTTATGATGTCTGAGGATTCAGAATCCAAACCGTACCTGTACTCCTCCTTGGAGGGGCAGCATGAAGCAGCCGGATGCAGTTCGATGTCGACGCTGCATCGCATGGGCAGTTTCGTGGAGGGGGCCGAACTTGGCCTGGCATCTGAAGGTAGTGACAGCAGCCAAGACCCTCCCGCTTCGCCCCATAACACCCGGAAGATGACACGTTCCCTCCACGAGGATGTCGAGATGAAGAGCAGTGGGTCCAGCGGGAGCGGAACTGAGTCCCATGGCAATGAGTCCCATGGTAATGATTCCCATGGACATGAGTCCCATGGCAACGAGTCTTCGGGAAGTTCCAACAGCCGGAGCAAGGACTCCGCACTGTTAGAGTCATCAGGGAGTAACAAAAGGTAATTAAGTTATATTCTGTATGCCTGTGACATGCAGTGGCTTTAAAAAGTTTGTAAACACTTTATAGTCTAGCACTTTAGTGGTATTGCATTGCATTAGCTATGGCTAGGTTCTACTAACATTTGACAACCACAAAGTAGCACAATATTACTTTTTTAGATTATTAGATTATTTGCAATCTAAAATCTAAAATATTAGATTTTATCTAAAATATTAGATATTAGATTTTATGCAAAATTCTAATTGATTTAGCCAAAAAATTTATAAATTTATTAACATTTTCACTTAAATATTTTGGTAAAAAATGTGCTTGTACTGTCTGATTTTGTAATCTAATGCTGTAATATTCAAGTACTTCAATGTCCAAGTTGTTTTGAGGCCACTGTTTTGCACTGAAACCTTCGCCTCCTGAAAAAAACCACAATGCACTACATAAACAAGAAAGCGTCAGTGCTGACTGTGTTCCTTTACAGGAATTTATTTCACATTTCTGAAGCATGACACACATAACAAACAGACTCCATAAATGCAACAACAAGCAATAAAAATGTGAAAATTTATTTTTGATTATGTTTCCACATAAATGCATTGCTAGACAGATCACATTTTACAGTGTTTATATATTTATGATTGTAAATAGCATATCTTTTTAACTGAGGGTTGATAGATAAAATATATTTTTGTTAAGTTAACACATCCTGCTGTTTGACATGCCTACTATTGCTTACAACTATTTCTAACTATGTAAAGGCACTGCTAATTATTTTTTAATGTATGCATCTAATGACTTCAAACTAATTGACAGACTACATGCAATATGATTTTTTTTTTAACAATGTGTAAAAAAATTTTTAACAATGTTAAATATTTATTTCTTGTACGTGACAAGCCGTAATTTGGATTGCACAATTTCTAGATTCGTCTCTATGGAGACAGTTTGTTTGTTTGGCAGTATTGACTCAGTCATGTAGCAACCCTATGCCAAGAGGTTGCATGCAGACACTCGTGCGATTTGTTTAACCATTGAAGTGCTCTGGTGGAGTTTTTTTTTTTGTAAACTGTAAACCGCAGCATTTGAATACCTTTTTATCAACATCCGTGTGTTTTTCTGTCTCCAAAGTAACTTTAACGTCATTTATAGCCTCTGTTCTCACCTACTTCATTTCTGAGGTTATTGTAAGGTCAAAGACGTACGATGACATTTGATGAATTCTTTGTGTGTATTCAGACCAAAACCATAACATATGCTTTATGTTTGAATGTTTGCATGGGGCTGTCACCTGTTGCAACGGATGTTATTCATTGATTGCTGCATTGATTGCTGACTCATTCAAAACCTGCTGTCGGCAATTGCTACTTTTATCTGTTTATCTCCATCTCCGGCCCTCCATTAATAGGTTGCTTCCATGTGAAGACTTTCAAGAGATTTAAAAATAGAAGCATGATGTCCGTGGTTGCCATAGTAGACATTTCATTTATTGGAAGTGGCAAATAAAAAGCTTTATGCTACCATGGTGAAAGGTTGTTGAGAGAGCTCATTAACACGTATATGTGCGTTATGTTTATTTTTCAGGATTCATTTGGTCATTTAAATATTTGTGCTCAAACAAGGACATTAAATAAAGTCAACAAAAGTTATATTTGGTTCTGCTTTATTGGATTACGATGTTTATCTGTCATGGCAATATCTAGCCCGAATTGAATTGAATTTTAATTTTAATTTTAATTAATTTTAATTTACATTTACGTTTTAATTTAATGTAATGTAATGTAATTTAATGTAATTTAATGTAATTTAATTTAATTTAATTTAATTTAATTTAATTTAATTTAATTTAA
>JAUMHE010000043.1:18348842-18368683 GCA_032359235.1 Enteromius mattozi | reverse complement strand
CACCCAACTATACTGATATTATATATATATATATATATATATATATATATATATATATATATAAACACACACACTTTAATTTACACATACAATATTTACTAATATATACTTAGAAATGTATAGTTTAACAAACATAATAAATATTAAATATATTTAAAATATGCATATACAATATTTATATACAATACTATATTATATAGGCCTAATAAAGAAATATAAAGTTTACATAAAGAAATATTAACTTATAATATTTACAAGTGCACGTGTATAACATAAAAGTATATACATTATAACCTAAATTTGAAAAAATACTATTAAAAAATACATTTATCTTTAAGTATAACATTTTAAAATAAATATATAAAAATAAAGAAACATTTATCTTAAAATATGTATTGGGTAGAGGTGTTATATGCGTAAGTTACACAAACACACCAAGGCATCACATAAAACTTGTGCTTGTTCTGTTCATGTGCTAAATTGATAATTATAATATATGCAAATATGATATAATAAGAATAATAAAGAAACGATTTTTAGGTGCAACTTGCTGTAGTACACTTCACTGTAGCTTTTAAGCTATAGACAAAGCATATGTTTGTATATGACACGGCTGTTCAAAGCCTGCCAGGCTGAGCGCATCATTTTGTTTTGTCAGCTTTATGAGGCTCAGATCACTAGCGCTTTTAATCCTGTTAGCCGGTTAGCCAGAGCGAACCAAACCTCACCAAAATACACGCATCAAGGCCTTTAAAGTCACACTGAACTGCTCCATCACAGCCACACTACATCACCGATCAAGCTTTAAATCACACACACACATGATGCAGGGAGGGGTAGACGGAGATCAGCTAGCCTGATGCTAACACATCACTCTCTAACCGCTCAATAAACTCTCTCGCTGCATAAAGAAGTACTTCAAAATACAGCTGAAACACGTTTAATAAGTTTAAAAAGCTCTCTACCTGCTGCTGTCCTCAGCCAAAGTCTCTTGATCTTCCCGAGAGTCCCAGCTCCTCCCTAAAAAGAGTCAGTCAGGGAAGAAGAGAGCAGCGAAGATTCCTGTCTGATGGCCGCGTCTCAAACCCTAGCGACACCTTCGAGCTGGACCTCACTAGCGAGCACTGGAACACGACCCGCCACTTCTTAGTGAGGATTGGAACTCTCCAAGTTAAAAGAATCATGCGATATCATAACGAACGTTCTTCTGACTCTGAACGCGACATTTAGTGCTCTACAATGCTGTCTAGGTAGGCAGCTCACTAGGTTTTGAGACACAACCCCAAAAAACGTCCCAAGCCGTAGGAATATAAACAATGCATGTTTAACAAACATTCTTTTACAATAGTCTAGAATCTGATTGTTTTTAATAATATTTAATTCTTTAAATATGTACAGTTATATTTGTTATATATATATATATATATATATATATATATATATTTAAATATTCAAAGGGTTATAAAATGGATTTTGAACTGAGCTCCTTTATTATTGAAAACAATGTTGCAGGCTACACTGCCCTAAAAAAGAAAAAGAAAAAAAAAACAACAACACAGCATTTTGATTGATTTTAAGCCAATTAAAATGAATTTATGAATTTTCTGAAAATATTTTAACCATACAGTATATGGTAATTTTCTATTATCTATTAAAATCTATCTATTGTATCTATTAATGTTCTATATCTATTATATTTATTCTATTAAAAATAAAGCAAATATACAAAATAAATCTATAAATATATACAAAAAATGAATATGATTAATACATATGATTATTAATATGAATAATTTCCCAACATCGTGTGTGTTAAAATAGTTTGCCCCATGATTTACTGGGAAAGAACAGATTCAAATGTTTAAATGCACAACATAACAAGATTTTAGAGACGTTTATGTTACAACTGCCTTTTTATATTATTTATTTATTTTTATAAAAAGTGTTAATCTTTGTCATTTTCTGAATTTTCTTCAATGCACAATGTTTACATTTTATTGTTTTTTGTTTGTATGTTTTGTTTCGCTTAGTCGTTTTGGATAAAAGTGTCTTCTATAGCTTTTTTTAATTATTATTATTTATTCATTAAAAACAATGACCCTCCAACACTACCATTCTCTATTCTTTTAATGATTATATATATATATATATATATTAGGCCTAGTCTTCTAAACGACTAAATGCTAATGTAAATAAATAAATAATTTCTGTAATTTAGAATTTTGTTTTCATATGCATTTTTATTATTATTATTATTATTATTATTTTTATTTTTTTTTACAATTTATATATATATATATATATATATATATATATATATATAGTATATTAATAAATGCTTTGTCTGATTTTTATGATCTTCTCTATTATTTCATTCTGTCTGTTAGTGTGTTATGTATGGATGTTATTTATTAGACTCTTTCACATTTTTAATCTCGGTTTCATTGTATTTCTGGTAAAATAACGGTTATAATAATAGTAATAATAATAGTAAAAAAAATAAAAAGCAATATCAAGTTCCTTTTAATGTCGCACATGAAACGCGTCATCATCACGTCGCTATGATCCACACTGTGCCTCTCTACCTATTTATTTCTATCATGAAAAGACAGTCTAGTTTGATACAAGAAACCAATACTGCACAATGTGAAATTTCATTTCAGCTGTGGAAAATACAACAGACAAGAAAGACAACTTACTGCATTAAAAGCGACTGCTTCGATTAGATCCTGTCTTCGGCAGGGGGCGCTATCCTGCAGCTTTTCTGTCTATTTCCATTAAAAACAGAGTTACTCAGGGTAACCAAACATAACTAAGCATGCAAACTCTCTTATTAATGTGCAGTAGTTATGCTATTATTAATTGAGTGACCATCGTATTATATATCGCTGCTTTTAGTAAGCCATATGTTAAGTCTGCTTAAAAAGACAACGCAAAAAAAAATGCATGCTGGCTAATGACAAAATAATCCTTTTAAATAAAGATAGCCAACTAAAATGAGTGGATAGGCTAATGCTAATCAATAATAGTCCTGGTATAAGGTAAAAACTGGACTACACGTAGGGGACGACACTCGTGAATATTAATTAGGTTGGACTGACGTTGCTTAGGAACCTTCCTCGAGTGTCCACTCACGCACCCTAATTAATATTCATGACGCAGCACAGTAGGACTCTTATATTCGAAACTCGGAACATCTTTAATTCAAATCCACACCAGAGCCTCCTCTCTGACACACTATTTTATATATTTTTTAGTTTTTATTTTATTAATGCAAGACAGAATACAGAGTTGCCATTTAAAGGATGATTGTACATAACACACAAAGTAGCAGGAATATACATAATGTCAACTGAAAACAAGTAATTAAGGATTAAAAGAGAAAATGTAAGGAAAAATTTAAGCTTGATGGTAAGACATTTTACCATCGATTACAGTATACAAATTAAAATCATTGCTGAAGGAAATAGTTCTTCATGCTTTCTTATTTTCGGACAATGAAATAGTGTTTAGATCATTTTTTAATTCTTTAAAAAAAACAAGAACAAAATGAGGTGACTCTCCTGGTGAAATAACCTGTACTAAAATAATAAAAATACACCTCTTTGCATCTTTATTTGTTCCTTTTTCATTTTTTAAAATTGTATAATTAACACATGCATATCATTGCTCTTATTTTGGTTGTAATTGCTTCAGTTGTCCTCATTTGTAAGTCGTTTATTATATACATATATAAACCCTGTGTAAGGACTTACGTTATTGCTCTTAAGTGGCTTTGGATAAAAATGTGTCTTTATCTTTTTTTTGTATTTATTATAAAAAATGGCACTCCAACATTAGCATTCTCTATTCTTTTTCTATCATTTTGACTTGTTTTATATATACCGTTTTATGCAAAAGTTTGGGCACCCCTTGCAGAATCTGTGAAAAATGTTAACAAAATAAGAGAGATTATACAAAATGCCTGTTATTTTTTTGTTTAGTATGTCCTGAGTAAGATATTTACACAAAAGATGTTTACATATAGTCCAAAAGACAAAAAAATAGCAAAAATTATTACAGTAATCCCCCTCAAAAGTTTGTGAACCCTTGGTTCTTAATATTGTGTGCGGTTACCTGGATGATCTACCTTTTGTGACCGTTGTTCATGAGTCCCTTGTTTGTTCTGAACAGTTTAACTGAGCACTGTTCTTCAGAAAAATGCTCCAGGTCCTGCAGATTCTTCAGTTTTCCAGCATCTTCTGCATATTTGAACCCTTCCCAACGGTGACTGTATGATTTTGTGATCCTTCTTTTCACACTGAGGACAGTTTAGGGACTCAAACACAACTATTAATAAATGATCAAACATTCACAGATGCTCCAGAAGGAAACAAGATGCATTAAGAGTCGGGGGGTGAAAACTTTTTAAATTTGAAGATCTAGGTAAATTGTACTTAATTTGTCTTCTGGAAACATAAAAACATCTTCTGTTGCTTCCAAAAGCAGTACTATATGCAAAAACAATTCAACAAAATAAGAAAACTCTGAGCATATTCATCCTGTTCAAAAGTTTTCACCCCCCGGCTCTTAATGCACTAAACTAAACCTAAACTGTCCTCAGTGTGAAAAGATGGATCACAAAATCATACAGTCACCGTTGGGAAGGGTTCAAATATGCAGAAGAGGCTGGAAAACTGAAGAATCTGCAGGACCTGGAGGATTTGTCTGAAAAACAGTCGTAGATCATCCAGGTAACCGCACACAGTATTAAAAAACAAGGGTTCCCAAACTTTTGAGGGGGATTATTGCAATAATCTTTCCAATATTAAGGACATACTAAGGACATACTCAACAATAAATAAATAAATAAATAAATAACAGGCATTTTATATAATCTCTATAACATTTTTCACAGATTTTGCAAGGGGTGCCCAAACTTTTGCATAAAACTGTATATATATATACACACATACACACATATATTTTGATTGCTTCTATTGTCCTCATTTGTAAGTTGCTTTGGATAAAAGTTATACATAAATGTAATAAATAAATAATTTTTTTAATAATTTCTGTAATTTTTAATTCATGTGCATTTTTTATTCTATTCTATTTTTCTATTCTATCTATTCCTTTTCTTTTTACTTATTATACAAATACCAAAAACAAGAAAGGCCTCTATAGCTTGCTCTGTTTTTTTCTGTTCTGCCTGTTTTCTTCTTTTTATTTATTATATAGTTTAAATATATATTTTATGTTTTTAAATAGTAAAAACATCCTTGCTAGCACTTATTATACAATAAACTAACGTTCACGTGCATGCGTTGTTCTTCTGCCCCTTTGCATCTGTGCGACTTTAAATGGACAATGACGCAATCCAATCGAACAGCGAATGAGAAACGCCGAGTCGCAAGCCCCGCCCCCTCCGACTTGCTTCTGTTTTCCGTTCTGCCGGGTTGCATTTCTCTGAGAAGCACAGACTCGCCTCGCAGAGCGCCACCCATCTTCCCATCTTCCCGTCTCCAAACACCTGTCTCCGTTCACCTCTGCATTCGTGCGCGCGCATCCTTCATCCAGCTGCAGCAGCTCGAGAGTCTCAGTGGCCGGAACCGTGGGCTTTATAGGGCAATGATCTCACTGGAGCTTAATTTTAATTTATTTACGAGCGACCTTTCACATTACCTGAAAAACCAAGTTAAAGTCGGGCTGTTCGGCTCTGGGGTGGGACTCTCAGTGGTGCTCGGATTCAGCGCCGCGTATGCCTGCTACTACCTGCTCTCTGTGGCCAAGGTAAGGTCTGTCCGTCCGTTCACGTTCATGGACAAATGAATGGCGCGATTCGGATGCTCGTGCTCGAGGACTGCCGGCTAATGATGTCATAATGCAAGAGGCTGTGTGACGTCACTGTAGTCCTGTCATCCCCATTCTTTTCAGTGCTGCACGTGCGCAGAGACATATTAATGTCATAATGCGTCTTGAAATATGCATTAAAGCGTTCATGTGCCAAAAGAAGTCTTTGCTACTCTCTTTCCGGCGTTTTGAAACATGTACACATGTACCATAAAAGCATATTTCCCAATTTTTACAGCTTAAAAGGGGAAATAACGTTTTAAGGTATTTACACATATTTTACAAGTGCTATAATTTTTACAAAACGCTGGCTGATTTTGATAATAAACGATTATAAAACGTGGGTTATTGTTTCTAGTTAAAGCTTTTTTTTTTTTGTAACAATTATTTAATAAAACAGCACACACAGAAATATAAAACTAGCCTATATAACTATATATTATTCAGTAAACTACTAAAATTACTGTTAGAATATTCATAAAGTCACTGGAGACTTAAGATGCTGAAGTTTCTTTAGGCTTATTTTCTTGAAATTTGACCTAAAATGTTTTGTATTTGCATGCCAATCCATCAATTTTGGTCTAATATAATAAATCAAAACATTTATAATAGCATATGAAGTTTTAGTTATTAATAAATTATTATCATTAAATACAATATATTATTATTGCTATTATTATATTGTCTAATATTTATTATTATGTATTTTATGATATAGAATTGTAATATAATTAATAAATACGTACTGTATATTATGATCATAACTGTTATTATACATTTACTAAAAAGTAGTTTAAATTCATGTCAGGATTGCAGTTCAAATAAACGAAAAAATGAGTTTATGTATGCATGAATGAATGAATAATAGTGAAAATAAATAAATAAATGGGGGAAGGGGGTAAAGGAATGAATAGTTTGGCTATTTTTCTATTTGACAGATATTTTAACCCCCAGTGCCGCTGTTCTTGTTTTGCAGAAACCCTTACTGATAGCTGGAGGTAAGAAGTTTCATCAGTTCCTGAGGGACAAATGCCCCGTGGTCTCGGAGACGTATTACCCCACGTTCTGGTGCTGGGAGAGCCGGGTGCAAACGCTGCTCAGACCCTTCGTGACCGCCAAGCCCTGGGTCAACTACAGAAAGTGAGCGCTTTTCCCTCGCCGTCACAGTCACAGTGTGTTTTATGTGTGTCAGGACGACTGCTTCCCTTCACAAAGCCAATAAGGCTTTCAGAGAAATGCACAATTATTGATAATCCTTAATATCAGGTATCTTTCAAAACCAAACCCTTTCAAAGCCTTCGTTTCAGAGGAAGTGGTTGATCACAGCACCAGGTTTGCTTTAGGCAGGAAATTAACATTTCCTCTGAGCGCTGGTGAATATGCATTGTATACATGTCATTTGCTGTTGGGGTCCATTAACAGTCTTCATTTATAAGAAAGAACAAGCATTTCTAAATATTAAGCTGTAAGAGCGTTCAGAATCAAAGCAGGTTTCGTCATTTGTGCTGAAGTTGCCACCGTTTCTCCTCTTGAGGATATGTTTTGCCTTCTTTAACATATAAAAGTGCCCTTGGTAGATGAGCAGAGAGTTTCTTTCAGCATTCATTTCATTGATTGTCTGATGCAGTGAGAGAGTAGCTCTGTGTTCAGAGGACTCCCGTTCTCAGCAATATAAAGAGACAAAGAGAGAGAGTGCAGCTTATATCAGCTTTCCTGATGATCGCATGTTATGGGAATCAATACACTGATGAGAGAGCAAGTACAGAGGGTCATATTTCAAAGTGGGGAAATAAATTATGTTTTATATAAAGAAAACATACTTTAGGATTTATACAAATGAATTCAGTGTGTATATATATATATAAAGGCAATAATATGTAAAAAAAAAAAATCATGCATACTTGCTTGAAACTCCAGCCATATCAGTAGCCTAATAAAAGTAGTTTTTTTTAACAGTATCCTAGTTAAATACATGTTTAGATCACATGGCAAGGGATTACTAGCTTTACCTCATCCTATTATATGCTTCTTTCAGTTGTGTAATAAATTAATCAAAGTCTGAGACAGCTGCCGTATTGACCAACACAACATAAATAAAAATATTTTCATAAGACTTAAATTTTTTTGCATATAGTTTTTTTGCATGTAGTTTATTTTAATATAAATAATAAATATTATTTTCATGACAATTAAGACACCAAAATACCAGTCACATTGTTTATAAAAATTGAAAATAAATACTTTTTTTTTAAATGAATGCTATAAAAAACAAATATACAGTAATTGCTTGAGTGTCAAAAAAAAAGTGTCATTCTTTTTATTAATTTGGAATTAAATATAAGGTATTACCTGATTTTTCTGTGGTTTACCCTTTAGAACAGATTCACAGAAGAATTAAAAATATATCTAAAAATATTATATTTTATAATATACTTAATAATTTTTTTAATTAATGTATTTGATCGTATTCCAAAAAAAAACATTTTTGTTTAATGAATGAATGAATGAATTTATTTTTACTTATTTATTTAACTATTTTAACAGTATAAAATTAAAAAGGTGGTTATTATTGTTATGTGTTGTATTTTACAGTAAAATTGTATTTTTACAATAATAATGTTTCCAATTTTGCTTATTTGTTTATTTATTTCCAATAATAAAAAATATCATAATTTCCCCAGCATAATACAGGAAATAAATCTCTTGCTGCTTCCCTTACGTTGCAGCTTTAAAATATCTGGGATTTAAACCTTTTTATCCCCAAAAACCTCAATGCTGGTGAAACGGTGTTTTGTGTGGTGAAGGGTGGTATGTTTCTCACATGGTAGATCAGTTATTGATTGATTGCTGCAGTGCATCTCTCACTAAACCAGTTTAGAGGCTAAACCGGCCCCTGTGTGTGTTTCTGTTCAGCGATCAGAGAAGATGCATGCACGCAAAAACAGTATCATCCTCCGCTCTGTTCGACTCGTCACCTGCACTGCTATTAACTGGATTGGAATCGATAGCTAATCCGTCTCCTCCGTCTCAATATGCGTCTGAGAGAGCAAATCTGCTTACGGATCCTGCTGTTTGTGTGGAGCGGTCGAGGACAGTGTTTGAAGTCAAGGGCGTCTGAGTTTGACCGTCTCGGCAGCTGCGCGTTCCCATAGGAAGGAAGGGTGTGATGCATGCTGGGATGCACTGAATGCTCTCGTGTGTGATGTCATCCGTCTCTGACACCGCCGCCGCGCTTCAATGCTATGTAGTCGGGTGTGAAATTGGAGCTTCTGTTTTGGAAACAGAATGTCCCGGGAGTACAGATCCAGACAGGATAGAGCAAAACCAAATACTAGCAGTTTGAGATTTCTGTTCAGATTTATTGTCTCAAATCTTGGGACCAAAGGAATGTAGGTTGCTGAATGTCACAGCCAGTAGTTTTACTAAAAACCCAAAGTAGTTTATTTGTGTTTGGAGTATAGTATTTGCAATAGAAGTCTACAGGGCAAGGCTTTGATAAAACACTGAAACTTAAGTTAAGCTGCATAGCTACATTTATTTACTGCTTTATTAATTCGTCTGTTTAAAAGCAGATTCGCAATAATAAACATTATTGATGTGGCAAAATCCTTAAACTATTTAACAAATGTAATTAAAGAAAATATCATGTAATTTTGCAGTTGTGCTGTAAAATAAAGCTATCGTTAATGTTCTTTTTCTTATAAACAATGTTTTATTTTTTAGGGTTATTGTAATAGTAATATTTTCTATTTTCTGTAATATTTAGATTTATTAATAATACATATATTAATAATTATAATAATGATGATTATAATACAAATAACAACAACTATGCAAATTATTATTATTATTTTAAAGGTACAGTAATCCTTGAGCTCTTTAAATAGCATTTTTATTTGCAATATTTTATCATGTTTTCTATTTTTTCTATTTTTATTTATTAATAAAAAACATTATTATTAATTATTATTAATAATACTTGTTCATTATTATATTGATACACAATCAATTTTTTTGACAAATTTTAACACCCTACAAAAACAACTTTTATAATAGCATTTTTATTGCAATATTTTTACGCTTTTTTCATATTTTAATTTATAATTAACAGTAGTAACATAATTATTATTATCATCTTGGTGCATAATCACAACATTTTTGGCCAAATTGTAAAGCCCTACAAAAAAGTACAGCAAAACGTAAGCTATTTTTTACTAGCACGAACAGCATGTATTCTTCTGCAGAGATGTTCCTGAAAGTCAGTAGGTTGTCATTGCTAAGCTCTGTGGCAGATTGCCCCTCTCACTGTCTGGCATTTGGAAAGGTGGGATTTACATGTCTATATAAAACTTTTCCACACTCAGATTGCGGGCCGTTCCTGATGGCAGTGACTGCACACAGACTTGGTCTAGAGTGCATATTTAATGTTGGCTCTGAAATTACATCGCACACATGTAGCTCTACATGACGTCTGGTCTCTGAGAAAGCTAGCTGTAAAACAACACGAGAGCCCTTTGACACAGATTCTCTCCGCAGCGTCTCTGGAGGAGTCACACACCTCCAGCAGAGTCATGATGAGGCCATATAAAACTACATCCACTCCAAACACTTCATTCAGCAGAATATATATCTACTGACTGACCTTCATAGAGAACTTTCTATTTCAAATCATTTTGAGTAAATAGTTTGTCAGATAAGTGTTTGTTTAAGAATCAGTTTATCATATACTACAATTAAATAAAAGTTTGAGGTCTGTACAAAGTAATTAGTGTTGTCAAATGATTAATTGCAATTAATTGCATCCAAAATAAAAGTTTTTGTTTACATTATATATGAATGTGTACTCTGTATATTTATTATGTATATATAAATACACATTTACATGTATATATTTATATTATATATATAAATATATTTAAAATGTAATAAATATAATATATTTAATAGTAGTAATATTGTAGAGTATTATACTTTTTTAAATAGTTGTTTTATATTTGACTGTATTTTAAAATCATGTATTGCTTTGATGAAAAGGGTGATTTATTTATTTTTTTGAATTATTTTTGAATTTTTTTGCGTGTCACCTGATCCTTCAGAATAATATGATTTCTAATATGCTAATTGTTTTTTTCTCACTATTATCAGCGCTGAAAACAGTTGTGCTATGCTGGTTCATATACATATAAAATATCATATATTTTATTTCTGGATTTTTAGAAAAAAAAATAAAAAATCTGGTTTTACTAACACACAAAGCCACATCAAAAAAGTGTGCCTGTATTGTGAAATGCTTGTTTTTTAGTACTGTTTTGAATATAAATGGATATGAATCATGTTTATCTGCAGCACAGAATCGTTCACAAGCTCTGCATGCAATACAGAGCTGCTTCGTTGATGACTAAAATGATAGAAAGACATTTAGACATTTAGTTTATTTCGGTGGATTGTATGTAAATATCTACCTCAACCCTCTCTATTTCTGTGTTCTTATAAAATATTCCCTCACTGTTGTCGTGTAGGAAACCCCTGCAAACGATCCAGTGTTTGAGTGAAATATCTGAATGAATCAAACAGAATCGAACCATTTCAGACAAACCTGTTTGCCTGATTAGAAAAGAGTGATCTATTTGTGACACACGTGGCTTTATTACTGGAATATCAGCAGAGGAAATGACTCTCAGGTCAATATATGTCATTCCAATACACATAAGGATGTATTAGTAATATTTCCTGACCTAAAAAAGGTTTAGCGACCTCTGACCCCAGACTTTTATACCTATACGCTTACATTAATTCACAAGCTGCGTATCAATGACAGGGCATGTACAGTAAGCAATATCACTAGGTGATAATAGATCTACAGTAAATGGAATATATTAGTGATTTTGATAACTGATGCTAATGTTTACAATAACGTGTGCCATTGAAAACCCATATTAGCCAAGCACAAGCGCTAATGTAGAGGTTGGAAGCAAGCTAATGTCCAGCAGGGGAAGTGATGTCATCTCAAAGCACAGGTGGGATGAGGCTAGTGCCAGACTGACTTTGGCTTTAGACCTGAGAAATACACTGACCATATCCAACTCTATCTCTGTTTAACACTTCAGCTCCATATCCAAGGAGTGGATATTCAAAAAATATGTAAAATATGCAGTAACACTTTATTCTGATTTAGTCTACTTTAAACATTCTACTAACAGTAAGTAACTTTGTAACTACATGTCAACTAGCAGTCATCAGAGTATTAGTAGACTGTCTGATTAATATCTTCTAAATACTTTATTTTGATAGATTCACAACATACTACATACTGACTAGCAGAAACTTTGCCAGTATATGTCAACTTATTCTACTAACCCTAAACCTACCCTAACAGTCTACTCTGAGAGTTAGTAGACATGTAGCTGCGAAAGAATGAGAATTTGTTGATATGTAGTTACAAAGATACTTATAGTTAGTAGAATGTCTAAAGTATATTATCAAAATAAGGTGTAACCAAATATGAAATTTAAAAAAAGACACTAGTGTAGAACCCATTTTCAATAACTCTTTAGAATAGGTAACACTTGTTAACTAGTAGTTGTTACGTTTAGGTATTGGGTAGGATTAGGGATGTAGAATAAGGCATTAATATGTGCTTTATTAGCAGTAATAAATGGCTAATATTCTAGTAATACGCATGCTAATAAGAAACTAAAAGGTGTAACCATAAAATAAAGTGTTACCCAATTTTCACTCAGAAATTGCTATTAAATCTCATAAATGATGACAAAGAATCAGCAAGTCCTGCATTAAATTAAGTGTGAAGTATAGTACTTTCTTGTGAAACTTAATAATTAATAATTAATAATTTCTTCTCAGTTTGAAATCATTGTGCTTTATTCATTTTTTATGAAATTATTTTAGTGTACTGAAGTTCACATTGCTAAAAGTGTGCCTAATTTAAAGGAAGAGTAGGTGATTTGGTTAAAAACCTTTTTTGTTATGCTGGTTGAAAGTCTCTTCAGATTCTGGTAGCACTCACTAAGTTAAGTGCTCTATTTATATGTATTTATATCATATTCTTCGGTTCAAGGGCTGTGATAGGCTCTTAGTCAGCTGCAAGTAGATTAGCCTGAGAACCATTTCAATCAGGATCCCCATTACTTTTACATTTTACGTGCTTGAAGCATTAAAGTTAGTTTGCATTATACAAGCACAAACCGTTTAAAAAGCATTCGCACATAAGAACAAAGCACATTATTTTGTTTGCAATTCAATCCAGTTGCATCCACACCGTTTTAGTGGTTTAAGAGGCCGCTGAGTTACGTAGTGCCATATAAACGCTGTACCGTGGCACTTTTGTTAACTGAGATGCATTCCTGTAACAGTTTCACTCTTTGTACTATTTATGAGCACTTAAGCTAGTATTAACACATAATTCCACAGTTTCACTGAATGTTCCTCTGGCTAAATTAAGCTGTTCTGTGTGTCCGGCAGTGAGCTCATTAGAGCACCAGATGGAGGCCAGATCTCTCTGGATTGGTTTGACAATGATGACAGCGCGTCCCACCCGGAGCAGTCCACACGCCCCACTGTGCTGCTGCTCCCGGGACTGACAGGCACGAGCCGCGAATCCTACATTCTGCATATGGTCCAGCAAAGCCGGGATCTGGGCTACAGGTGAGCAGCCTGGTTCACAGCCTTTCATTTAGAAATAGGGTCAATGTGCTTGTTCTCTTGACAAAAAATGAGTTTTAGAACTCAGAAATCCATGTTTACACATTTTCCAGTCCAATTTCTGGTCCAGTTACAGTGAAAAATAATAGCTCATCGAGGGTTGCCAGGTCTACAAACAAAATTAACCCAAATAATAATTCATAATTAAAAAGCAATAAATACAGACATTTAAAAACTGTTGGAAATCAGAAAAACAAATTAAAATTTAAATGACACATCAGAATTTTTAAAACGTTAAATTTAAGGTTAAAACAGAAACACAAAACTAAAATTTTATTTAAAATATTACCAAAAATATAATATTTGGTGATATTGTAATAAAATAATCAGTGATGGTAAAATAACACCTAAGCTTATTAAAAATGGACACTGAATATTTTAACAAATACAGTCAGGGCCATAAAAATAGACACCCTTAGTAAATATGATCAAAGAAGATAAATCTGCAATGATAATACTTTTGACCTTTTATTTAAAAAATCTACAAAAATCTAACCTTTCGTTGGATAATAAGAATTTAAAATGGAGGAAAATATCATTATGAAATAAATAGGTTTCTCTAATACACAATTGTCTACAATTACCAGCACCCTTTTATTCAATGCTTTTTGAAACCTCCCATTTGCCAGTTTAGGACTGGAATGGTCATAGCAGAAGCTTGGTTCTGTGCTCAGTGACCCATATTTGTGTTGTTTTTGAGATTTGCGTTTGGATTTTTGTACCAAACATGGCCCGTTATAAGATTTCTAACAGAGTCAGTCACTAATTGTGACAAAACTAGCCCAAATAGACCAAAACTGATAGTTATTGTACCTTCTTTGTTTCTTTCTTCTGTTGAACACAAAAGTTGATGTTTTGAAACATGTTGGCAACCGTTGAGCCGTTGACTTCCTAGGTATTTTTTCCCCGTACTATGGATGTCAGAGGCTACCAGCAGTTGTTTGGTTACCAACATTTTCTTTTGTGCTTAAAAGTAGAAAGAAAGTCAAACAGGTTTGGATCAACTTGAGGGTGAGCATATCATGGCAGAAGTTTCCGTTTTGGGTAAACTGTCTCTTTTGGAAAAAAAAAAACGATTCCATGGGAAAACTGTCAATTTGGCAACCCTGAGCACATCTTTCCTCAACAAGTCAGACTGCAAGGCATCATTCATGACAAACAGTGTTTGACAAAAAAGTTATGTGCTTAATTTTAAATCCGACCTATTTCTAAAATTAAAATTTGAGTAGTTTTTGGGAAAAAAACAAAACAGCAAAACCTAAATGTAGCTGTCAAATGCAACTTTCTGGCACAACTTAGACTTTCAGAAGCAAGTTTCACAGAATATTTTTTTGATTCTTGTAATATTTGTATGGTGCTCTTGCATCCATTTTATGACTTGCACATCATTTTTGTGAATTTTCAATTCTTTAAAGCACATTAATGTGTGGTTACAGGTTTGCTTAAATCGGATATTTTACACCCATCACAATTTCTCAGTTTATTAATGCACTGTGTTCTCCTTCACCTACAGCTTGATTTCTTACTGCGCCTGTAGTGTACTTCCAAAGCAACATCATTTCCATTAGCTGTGCATATTTTGCACCACGAGATTCAGAAAGGCTTGAACCGATGCTTTTGTAAGCTTCATATACCACTCCTGCGCCAGAACATGATTAGCTGTGGTGGAGATCAATGCATGCTAACAATACTCCTGTAACATCTTTGTCCAACTCCACTTGTGAAGCAGCCACCCCATGTAGACACAGAGAGAAAGAGAGCGAGAGAGTCAACAAACAGCTGAGCTCTGTATTAAAGCCTTCAGGGATGCAGAGACGGGCATTTTCTCCTTTTGGGCATCTGTCAGGAGCTCATTCTTGTAAACCTCGAGAGGCGTGAGGCCGTGGGGGCTACAGCAGCTTACTCAGCATCTTTCTTTGGCCTGTTCTCTGCTTAATGAATTGCAGCTTTGAGCAGCTTTGCAGCTTAGCTAAGAGCAAGTTTCCATGCCGCAGCAGAAATCGGCAGCAGCCGCTGAAGGTACACTAACACATAAGCAGTGTACCAGCAGTACAATATCTGACCCCTGAATGCCATGGTCGACCAATCAAAATCAAGTATTGTAATAATAATGTCCTAGGATGCCTTGGATGAAATGTTTTTTTTACCATTTACTACAATCCTTGTGTACAAGGTCTAACTAAAACTAAAACCATAGAAAAACAAAACAAAACCATTTTAGTTACTCAAAAAAAAAAAAAAAATATATATATTTCAGTTAATTGCTAAAGCAACCTTTATGTTATTTTTTAGTTAAATTAGAAGCACTAAAATAACAAAAACTAAACTTAAAAGTAATAATTAAAAAATAATAAAAACTGTAGACATAAAGAACTAATACAAATTAAAACCACAAAAACATAAACATGTAAAAATTTAATTTTAAATATCGCCAAAAACTATAATATTCAGTGATACTAAAATAACACTTAAGCTAATGAACTCTGATATTTGAACTAATATCTACTATTACTATGTTAAAAGGGTAAATGTTATCTACTAAACAAGAACAAAATGACAGCACACTGCCACGGTGATTTCTAAACATGTTTAAACATGTGTTGAAATATGTCCATCTTTGTCAACATTCAAACTTAAAATGCATGTACCTGAATAGGTGTGGGCAACAAACACAAGCTATATTTTCTGAATACAAATAAAGAAGCAATCAAACAAAGAAGACACAATGCACCTGCTGCTTTTTATTTTTTGTGTGCACACAATTACTGAAAAGCAATTAGTAGTTTTAGTTGTAGTTAATGGTAACAGCAATGGTCAGCAGAGCTAGTTTGTGTGTGAAGTAGCACCCAAGAAAGAGAGAATGAAATATGGAGAAAGAAAGAAGCTTATGGGAGAGCGATATAAAACCTGTCAGAAAAGCTCCTAGAAGTAGTCAGATAAAGCCTGCACTATACTGGCCTCGGAGGAATGTAGTTTGACTGTACAGGGTGACGTGTTTCATGTTATATCAGATAACTCTGCTTTAGCTCTTATCAGCTTCATACATGTGCTGTGTGTGTTAAACAGCCAGGCAAACCAGGAGGGTCATTGCCCTCTTCAAAGCTCTCATGTGCTAGCAAACGATTGCGTTCACAACAGTTATACACATAAATAATTAATAGAATTTGTTCAAGGACATGACCTGGAGATTTAAAGGAATAGTTTACCCAAAAATGTAAATTCTGTCATCATTTATTCACCCTCAAGTTGTTTCAAATCTGTATGAATTTCTTTGTTCTGTTGAACACAAAGGAAGATATTTTGAAGAAAGTTTGTAACCAGGCCTTTTTGGGTCACCATTGACTTCCATAGTATTGTTATTCCTAATATGGAAGTCAATGGTGACCCAAAACATCCTGGTTACAAATTTTTTAAATCAATGAATTTTTTTTTTGTGTGTGAACTATTCCCTTAAGAGAGTCTAACGACACAAACACTGTCACTGTGTGTCAAGGCAAGCATCAATATTACTATTATTTGTACTTGAACAAGCCTCTAATTCTTTCACTGACGCAATGATTTATGATATAATCAGGCAGCTTGTTTAGGTAAGGTAGGTTAGAACATTTCTGATCAGATTATCACCTAGTAGCTTTGTAACAATGTAAAAACCACTACTGTGGGAGTTATTGAGACTCAGGGCACGATCGGACAGAAACTCAAGCTGACCCGGTGACATGACCAGACCTTCAAACAATCTGACTCGATGGAAATGTTGCGGTGGACTCGAGGTCAACAGCACTACAGACAAACAAACCTGCTTTCTGACATCACACAGCTCTTCTCTCAAGAGACATAGAAAATGTTAACAACTCAAGGGAAACGCTTTCATTTAGCAGATTACTTTATTAGTCACTTTTAGCCAAAGCAACTTACAAATGAGTGACACACTTCCTTAAACTACTAAATACCTTGTTAATAAATATAGACTATTTCTGTATTTTACTTATAAGTGTGGTGTAGTGATATAAAACTATAATGTAGTCAGCAAAACTGGAAGTACTTTATACTTTATATGAACGAATGAATGCTTTTGGAACATGTCAACCAATCAGAAACAAGAATTTTTTTTTTTAATTAAACATTTCTGTGAACCCTGTCTTGTGTTTTTCAGATGTGTGGTGTTCAATAACAGAGGAGTGTCGGGTGAAAAGTTACTGGTAAGGATAACCTTTTATCTCTGTTTTGTTCAGTAACTTCAACCAAAATGTTGTAACTTTAAGCTGTGGCACATGTACGGAGTTTGAATTATTCAAAATTAAAGTTATGTAATATTTGTTGTGCAAACAAGCTTTGTATACAAGAGCCTGTCGATAAATCCTTTCTTCTGACTCATGAAGTTTGTTGGAATTCAGATGATAATGTTTTTCCATCCAAGAGAAGAGGCTTAAAATCCATGCAGTAATACTCGTGTCAGAAAGCTAGAAATAAAATGTTTGAAGAAATTGAAATGTGTTCATGAAACCTTTGCCGATGTGTAATATTGTCCGATTGAAATATATGCAATTGTAAGAAAAATACATAATATTTGGTAATGTGTTTAGTACTTAAAGCACAAGAAATGTTTTTATTCAGTTGAAATAAGAGGCGTACATCTTTAAGCAATCAGTAAATCTCATGTACCTGCTTGATCCTTATGGTCAGTGGTTTATGCTCAGATTGACATGAGGTTGTAAGATTTCCTGCGTATGGATACAGATCTCCGGTGTATGTGTGTGTGTGTGTGTTTATGTGTCTGTGCTTCTCTTATGTCCTCTGCCCACTGTGCTGCAGACGCCTAGGACGTATTGTGCAGCGAACACAGAGGATCTGGAGGTGGTCATTGAACATGTCCAGCGGACCATCGACAAAGCTCCACTCATGGCGGCTGGGGTTTCAATGGGCGGGTGAGTTTAACACACACACACACGCACACACAGGGTTTTATCCTTCCCTTAAATGGGAATTCAGCTGCTATGATCACACATGCCAGGACACTCTAGCTGTTTGTTTTCCACTTATCAGAACTGTACAGTGCCTTTAATTAAATACAGAGTCAGCATGCAGTTGTCTGTGTGAAATTTCTTACAAAATACAGTGAAATAGTACTATTGTGAAATTTAAAATAAGTGTTTTGTAGTTGAATATGAATAAAATGTGTGACCCTGGAGCACAAAACCAGTCCCAAGAGTCAATTTTGTGAAATCTTTGAGATATATATATATAGATATTATAGATAAGTATTATATAGACATAGATATAAAATGGTGCTACTTTAGAATCTGGAATCTGAGGGTGCAAAAAATCAAATATTGAGAAAATCCTCTTTAAAGTTGTCCAAATGAAGTTCTTAGCATTGCATATTAGTACTCAAAAATTAGGTTTTGATATATTTAAGGTAGGAAATGTACAAAATATCTTCATGGAACATGATCTTTACTCAATATACTAATGATTTTTGACATAAAAGAAAAACCATACAGTGAATTGTTGACTATTGCTACAAATATATCCATGCTCCAGGGTCACATATGTAATTTATTCCTTTGATTCAAAGCTGAATTTTCAGCATCCTTCCTACAATCTTCAGTGTCACATGAACCTTCAGAAATCATTTTAATATTTGTAATCAAGAAACATTTATTATTGTTATTCTCAATGATGAATACAGATTTTATTGAAATATGAAGCCTGTATCTACGTGAATGAACACTGCAGTTTCACCTACTGCACATACTGTACTCCATTAATACATCATCTATTACAAATGTGCAAAAAGAAAAGAAACCAACGCACAACTGAAACATTGCTGCTTCCATAAAAAGCATTATATAATAATGTACATTCCTGACTTGTATTATAAAGTGTCCCCAATTCATGCATTTATTTCCCTGTCATGTGATGCAGATGACATTTCATTTCCCAGATCCTCACAGATTCATTTCACCCTAATTTTATACCTGGTTGTGAGTAAAAGCTGAGTCTGCAGCACAGCGCTCTAATCCGCTCCGTCTTACAGAAAGAAAAGGGTCAGCTTCACACAGCTTATCTACAAAAAAACTAGCAGCCATGCATATATACAGCGATGGGTGAAAAGAGTAGAACACTAGAACTCCAGCAGCTAAAAATGGATTTAAGTAAGTTATTTCTATCTTTTGCTGTAGTGTGTAAATATATCAGTTTAGGTATCCAAACATTCATTTTGCCATTAATTGTATATTAATCCAGTGAGATGTTTGTCTGACAACAGCCAGTGCTCCACACAGAGATCT
>JAUMHE010000043.1:18335935-18346964 GCA_032359235.1 Enteromius mattozi | reverse complement strand
TAATAGTACTATTGCTTGTTTTCCACAGGCTAAAACAATCCGAGAGTTTGATGAACGTTTCACATCCATCATGTTCGGTTACCCATCCAATGATGACTACTATCTAGACGCGAGCCCTATTCACAAGATCAAGTCTGTGCAGGTGCCAATGCTGTGCCTCAACGCAGCGGATGATGTCTTTTCCCCCAATCATGGTGAGTCAGCCAGATTTATTAGGGTTGAGTCAGAGATTACAACCTATTATTTCCTTATTTTCACCCCAAAATGAAAATGCAGTCCTGAATTACTCACTCTCATGTTGTTCCTTCGTTCATCTTCGGAACACAAATTAAGATATTTTTGATGAAATCAGAGAGCTATCAGACTCTCCATAGACAGCAACACAACTGATATGATCCCAGATCCAGAAACGTAGTAAAAACGTGGTAAAACAGTCCATGTAACATCAGTGGATTAACTTCAGTTTTGTGACACTAAGAGAATACTTTTTTTTGCGCAAACAAAACAAAAATAACATTATTTACTCAACCATTCTTCTCACTGATGTCACATGGACTGTTTTACCAATGTTTGTGGAGCTGGGATCATTTCAGTTGTGTTGCTGTCAATCTTCATCAAAAATATCTTAATTTGAGTTCTTATGAGTTTGGAATGATATGAGGGTGAGTAATTAATGAGAGAATTTTCATTTTGGGGTCACATTGTCTTTAAGTTTAGGGCTGGAGTGAAAGAAACTACAATTAGCTCCAGCTAGCTGAAAAGGTCATGACTTTTATCCCATCCATGTTGAGCCAAAAACACTCTTTTATCTCCAGCTATTCCGGTGGAGGCGGTGAAGCAGAACCCTAATGTGGCCCTGCTCATCACCTGTCACGGCGGCCATATTGGCTTCCTGGAGGGTCTGTGGCCACGGCAGAGCACCTACATGGACCGAGTCTTTCGCCAGTTCACAAGTGCCGTGTTTGAGGACGGCAGCAGTCTGGATGATCTCTACTGACCTTCTCTTTCCATTCTCTTTAAAGCCATGAGCAAAAAAAGCCGTAAACATTTCCAAAATGAAGGGCACAGGTTCACTCGAGGGCCAGGATTGTTTTTTTTCTTTTTGTAGTCTGTTCATCTCTAATTTTAGTCATTTTAAGCACATCTCTTTTAATTGAATTCATGGAACAGAAATTCTTCGTAGAATTTCTTGCACATGTTCCATCCGTCCATCCATCGATGCACTTATTTTTTTCTTAATTGCATTAGGTAATATTGCTCAAAATGAATCCGCATGAAGGTGAGAATGTCTAGAAAAACAGAAATGTCCAGGTTCACAACTATATCAAAATTAAATTTAGAATTTATGTTTGCATAAAGAAAATGCTACCTAATTTATGACTTTTTTTTATTGTGACATTATTCTCATGACAATTAATAGATTTTCCTTCATCCTTTTTGCATATACTGTGTTATTAAATCACTATTAATTCATTTTCAACCCGATCTCATGAAAGTGTGTATAAATAGTATGCTAAATAAAAAATGAAAACTTGTGGTATCTGGATACCCAAAAATGGATTTTGGGCCGTAGTGTTACGTGATGGGTAGGATTTCCCTAGTGAAAAATAAATATACTTAAATGTATTTGAATTACATTTATTTCATGCTTAGTATACTACAAATACATTTTCATATTTATGTACTTAATAAAATACCGTGCAATTGTACTTTTAGTATACTAAACTGGCAAACTTAACGTTTGCTAAATTGGAACAACTCGTTTTGTACTTAATGCACTTTAATTGTTCAGAAGCAGTGCTGAAGTCCAATTAAAGACATACTTCATATATATGATTGTGCTGAAGTGGAACTATTGCAAGTATACTTTAGGTACACTTTAAATATTTTGCATTTAAAGGGAAACATTTACACAATCCTCATTTCACGAGTTCCCCTTCCTCATTAAGTAACCAATAGTAAGCATGTTTGGCGTGCTGTCCGGGGAGCAGGCAGAGAGCCCGGCGGACCCCGAGCCCTAGGGGATCAACCCCTAGGAGGTGAGGGCTGGGTAGAGCTCGGAGCCCTGCCTGGTCACCGCGTGCCCCCCGGGAGGAGGGTGGGATGGCTGAATAGCTGGGATTCAAAATCGGCTTGAAGGAGCGATAGTTATTAGAGGCTTGAGCCTTAACTAGGGAAGCTGGAACCAGGGGTCCCCAACTAAGCGAGCCAAAGGCGACAGCGGTGAGGAACCAAAACTCTGTGTGGGAGAAAAATAAAGTTTAAGTGGTGTAAGGGGCGGCGGAAGGATGCAAAGAACGAAGATACGAGGGAGAGGAAGTTGGAGGTATTTAAAGGGGAAGCTTTAGCTCTGATAGGGTAATTAGGTAATGGGGAGATAGGCGGCAGCTGGTTAATCATTCGTACGGGCCCTTCCGAAATTAGTTATAAAACATCATTAAAAGTGACATAAACAAGCATTTTAGGCTTATTAATAAGAAATATGCATTGTGCACAAGTAATACGAAGTTTTATTAAAATCTTTATATCAGTAGGTCTCGAGTTATCTGTCAGTAAATATGTTAATAGATTTGAACTATACTTAGTATGAAATAAATACATTTTTAATATATTACTTTTTCACTTGGGGTGTTGTGGGATATATGCATATCATTTGTGCACGAAAACTGCGTGTCATATGCACACCAAAGTCCGTTTTTGCATATCAAAACTACAAGATTTTATTTTTATTTGGCGTACTATTTATACGTATTTTCATGAGACCAGGCTCTGTAAAATGCACATAACAAATTTATGAATGTAAAGAAGAAGAAGAAAAAAAGATTGATCACATTTCAATAATCCTATGACCTGTAAGACAGAATCATAGAAAGAAAGATAGTCTTATAAACATTAATAAGCATCTATAGAACTATTGAGAAGATGAGAGTTTGTGTTCCTATCGTTTTGACCCAGATGTTATCAAACTGGACTTTGCTTACAGAGGGTGTAACAACTTCCTAAAACATTTAGATTCATTTTTGTGCTTTTAGGTTTTTTTCTCCCCACCTTATTACACTTTCCAGTAAAAAATGACCATTCTGCAAAACATAGCTTGTAATTCTCTTGTTATGCTGTGTTATGCTACTTTTTTCACTCAAAATCTGGAAGTGCATAAGATCAGATCAATGAAGCTGACAAACAACCAGTTCCAAAAAGAAATATAAAACCGATGCTAATTGAAAGAAATCAATCGATAAAAAGATTAAATACAATATTTCATGATGACATTGCATAATGAGAAGCTTTTTTGACTGGGAACACTAAATTAGGTATTTTAACACAGCGTAAGGGTTAATTGTCATGGAAATAATGCAAAACAAGCTAATTTTCTGTATGCAAAAACGCCTGAACTTGTTTGATTGAGATTTCATCAAATTGCACTACTGTGAAAATGGTTGGAGCCAAGAATGTTGTTTTGTGCAAGTCTGAAACTTTGTTGCACAGATTTTACCTAAAATTGAAGCAAAGAGGTCACAGTCAAATAACACATTCTCCTTTCCAAGTAGACAAAAAACAGTCCCTAAGATTTATCTATTATTGTCTTTACAGTATCAGTTGAAATATCAGTGTGTAAAGCCCATAGAGACTCATCATGTATTCACAGAGAGAACATTTCCAATCCTTCTTGAACTTGATCTTTAAGTATCCTAAATGTCTGTAGTTTTGTGGCCCTCAGGGACTAACCCCGCTTTCGTTATGTTTCCTGATAGCTTGTGTTTATAGGGCCAGAAAAGATTGTATCATATCAGTTTTTATGTTTCATAAGAATGTACCACTTGCACTTTTTTCTCATTCACTGCTGTTATATTGACATAGTTTAACATTGTAAATTAATCTTTCTTTTTTTTATTTTTTTTTTTGACTAGGAATGTGACAGTTGCACTAATTTTAGTTGAAAGCACTTAACCTGTGTAGCCCTGTAAGTGAAGTGCGTTTTCTTGAACCGGACGGACGTGGCTTCAAGGATTCTGTGAATGTGAAAATGACTTGAGCTACTGTTTGTCTAAACTAAAATATGCTTGCTTTGAATTTACTTCAGGCTCAAATTGCTTTTTATATGATGGCGCCACTGAAATCCTACCCACAGCTCCTTAAATGATATAAAAAATGAAAACAGGAGCAGTCAATAGTTATATGAGAATGACAAAATGAACGATGTATGTTTTTTTTATGAGGAAGCTCTTTATAAACGATGTAACAGAATTGCACGTAGGTAGTTTCATGGAGGAATGATATGATGTCCAGAACCGGACATTAGTTATTGAAAGCCGCCCAGCCATGTGTTGTATATATTGACTTTTGTCTGATTTTATGATGGTGCTGCTTCATATTGCGCTTCTAACTGTCTATCTGCTCCTGTGAACGCTTTCCTCTCTGCTTCCCGTCCATCCTGTTTCTGAGTAGCATGTGTCACTGTTCCAAGTGTCTTGAGTAGCTATACCGACATGCGTGACATAACCTGTAGCACAACAGACATATTTTTCCATAAAGACCTCTTTCCTTTTATAGATTTATAAAAGGATTGTGTATTTAACATGTGCAGCAATAAGATTTTAATACAAGATCTATGTCTATGTAGAATAAATATATGCACATGTACTTGTATGGATTATAAGTGCATTTGTGGTCCTAAATAAATAATGGAATTAAACTATACAGTGTTTCTTTGTAATTAATGATGTGACAATGATTTAATTATGCCCTGTTGTAATATGAATCTCGCCGGAAAAATGATAAAAAGCATTTTTCATGAATACGGTAAATTAAAGCTGCAAGCCTACCACCTCACCGCCACCTTACCTACTTTAGGAAGGAAATATTGGAGGAATATGTCAAAGTCATTTATATGTGGCAAACTTCCTGCTGCTGGCTGGTGGCGCTCTGACTATAACTGAATATTGGTATTTAGATGTCTTCAGGCCAGCGCTTTTATCAAACATTCAAAGTTTGGTGCAGATTGAACATTGCATGTTTGCGTTGGTGTAAAGCATATAATATCCTGTTGTCAACAGGTGGCGCTATGAGCATAACTGAATATAGATGTCTTAAGGCCAGGACTCTTACTAAACATTTGAAGTTGGGTGGATATTGGACATTGCATGTTTAAATTTCTGTATAACATCATTTCCTGTTGCCAACAGGTGGCGCTATGATAACTGAATATTGGTCTTTAGATGTGGTCAGACCAGAGGCCTCATTTATAAAATGTTGCCCAGAAACCATCCTAAATTTGATCTTACGATCATTTCTCCATTATGCGTACATGCGATTCGCAGAATGAGCATATGAACAGAAATCACGACCGTTTTAATTGAACAATAATGAAATACTAATTATTGTTGTACAGTGTGACGCTGCATTTATGTGCGCATGCCCAGTAGTGCCAAAACCTATCCATTCTAGCCTTAATTGCGTGCAATGCGCATGCATCATATCCCGAGTTTTGTGTGAGTGCTCTGTGCGAAGGCATCAATCATTTTAATTGACCACAGACACAATGTCAGCTAACAGCAGCATTATACAGTGTGGTTTTACAAACCACAGAGAATTCTTTGACGGGCCAACCCTAATTAAACACACTTAAACCAGCTAATAAAGCTCTTACTAGACACACTAGAAACTTCCAGATAGGTGTGTTAAGGCCAGATGGAAATAAACTCTGTAGGGCATTGGCCCTTCAGGATCTAGTCTGGAGACCTCTGTTACTTTGCACTTTGTGTTGTAACTGTTACTTTGATCATTACAAATAATAATGCAAAATGATTTTCTTAGAATAAGAGATATGCTGTCTCTCGCATCACATACATTATCAATAGTTAAGTATGTGGTCTCTTGTTTGGACTCGGTCTTGACTCGGACTCGACTAGTCCTGGGCTTGGACTTGACAGCTCTGCTGATCCACCATCTGATCTGGATGGCTACATTCACCTCGGAATAAGAATGAAACAGACATGCCACTGAGAACAATAAAGGACATTATAAATGTAGTAAAAACTCTAAACATTAACACATATTACCTGGAATGAAAACAATAAACTCCTAGTCGTGAAATTACACAGATGTAGTTGCAGTGGAGCGGTCTGGTCACGTGCAATTGCAAAAGTTTACACACGCAAAAACGCATTTAACACGCTTCAAATGAGGTCATTATGTGGTTTACATTAGGTTTCACGTTTCATAGATATCGTTAATGTGAATGGCTTATAGAGGAAGACCACACAATCTCTTCATATCTTTTCATGTCACGGAAACAAAAAATATCATACAACATGCCTAAATGAGCTAAAATTCATTATAGCAGCACAGCTTTTGACGTGTATTATGGATTAAACAAGGTGAAACACCACATTCCCTTCACTTCAACTTTCCTCAGACATACAATTCGATGCTTTTTATACATGTTATACGTTTGTGTATGAATAGATACGTTTTAAATAAAACATTTACATCTTTCAAATGTATGTTTTGATAAACTGAGCCTAAAGTTAGGTATAAAGATTTATTCAGTGCCATACTTGACTAACTTATAACGTTACCTGACGCCTTTACTTTTTACGTTTCTTCAGATATACAACCCATAAAACACTTTCTAAATGTTCACTCCAAAAATCGAATATGTTGCATGGTTTTCTCATTAAATTTAGTCTAAAAATAACATTTATTTAGTGGGACTTACCTGAGGTGTGAACTTGACAAGATGGCGGCGCTGTTTCTCCCGCGAAGTCACTCAGGTGCGTGCACGTGCAGAATGATCTCATTGTTTGGCTGAATTTGTTTTTATTAGTTTAGTCAACATTTAGCAGTCTGAATTTTGACTGGATTTGAAAATAAAAATTAATTTAATGTTATTAAAATAAATTTGTGCAGACTTAATAAAATATGTCTTCTAAACTAAGCCCAAGCAATAAAATTAGTTCAACTAAAATATTTTTGCCCTTCCAACATTTTGTTAATTGGATTTTTTACAGTGTATATCAGATGTAAGTTTTCACCACTTTGTGTGCAAAGTTTCATGAGTTTTCGAGCATGTTTAGGCCCTCAGGAATGGAAAAACCTTTTTTAAATGGCTTAAATATGCAAATGACACATTATATATATATATATATATATATATATCTAAATGTGGTAGAATGTGCATACATTTCCAGAACAAAAATCTGAACATTGGATAAAGGTTTAAAATTCTTTACATTTTATTTTCTTTATACCCTCTGTAAAAAGCTTCAGAAAATGCAGTAGATTAGAATAAAACTTTAAAGTTCTTTCCGCTAGTCTGATAAAAAAAAAAAAAAACAGAACCCAAACAGCCCAAAATCCTAACACTGACCAATGCATGTGCAATGAAAGTACAAGGTTTGCCAGCTTGCATGTCTACATCTGTACTTATAAACTTCATATGAGCTCAATACAGATGTTGTTTGGAGGAATTTTGACCCACTTTCTGAGTTCTTTTCTGCTTTGAATCTCATCCAGACTAGAAGGCAGACTGCTAAGCTCATAAATGTATAACATATCTAGAAGTCTGCTTTAGACTAATTATAATCTCATTATAAACATCTAGCCAGACAGAGAAGTATTTACCAAGAAGATGAGTGTGACATTGACACTATCAAAATATATGTTTACCTAAGAGTCTTTATGTACAACAATAAAGCAAAGTATGATAAAGCAAAGTCTGATGCCATTACTTTAGCATGGTACAGTCAATTATACTTTTTTGTAACGAACTATTACCTTCAATTCTTTTTGCTTTTGCAGGATACGTTTGCTGCATATTTTCAGCATTTTATTGTTAGCCAGTGTGTCTGCTTCTAACAGAGCATATATATATATATATATATATATAGATATATACATATATGTCTGCATGTCAGATCTACCTAAGTGAGGAAACTGTGAATTTGTGTGTGTTTGGGCATGTAAGTAGGGCATCTGGGCTCTTCTGACTATAATAGGATGTAGCAAAGCATCAAAACACCGCCTGCCAGATTTATTTTGGACTCTGTGGTTTACACTTCACCCGAGCGCCTCACTTGAAACACACATAAAACCACCCACAGGCTTTCACCTTTGGCAGTCATCATGAGGATATCTTGACAACCCGAGTGAAATGATAATGTGTCACACTGCTTTAACAGGGTTAAAGTTCATCAGTTCTCTGGGGTTGAACTGTGGTGTGATTTTATACAGTGTCCTACAATATTGAGGACAGAGGTGACTGTGTACAAGGTTCATTATAGGTTGATGATTGACTCAGCAAATAAGCATAGCAAACATACGATTGTGTTACAGAAACAGCTTAGCATCAGTAGATAAAACAATAAGGAAGTCTACCAGAGTATTATAATTATTTGAGCAAATAGCACGTTGTTCGTCTGTTCTGTATCTACAACAATAAACAACATAACTGGTAAGACTTCAGGAAACACTTATTCACCATTAACTGGCTTTTTCCTCAGTAAAGTCCTGATTAGGATATGGATGTAGAATAAGGTAATGTACAATAAGGCATTATGTGTACAATTAGTACTAATAAATGGCTAATATTCTAGTAATATGCATTAGGGTTAGGGTTATATGCTATTTCTTTCTTCTGTCGTCGTGTTAACAGAAAGCCGCTTGCAACTGCAAAAATATATCAAAAGTTCTCTTTGTATGTAAGTTTTGCTACTGTGCTTCTGAGGGAACCACTGAGAACCACTGAGTTCTATGAGCCTATCAGCTATTTTGTTCCTGAATTAATTAGTGTTTGTGAACGAATCAGCTTAGTAATATAATTATTAATTTGCTGGAGTTCACAGAATGCAGCCAATCAAATTCAGAAAGTTTCACATAAACACTATGAGGTTGTTGATAACACTTTATTACATTCATTTACCTCAACAGCAATAAGAACACTGTTCTGAAATCAAACGTTTACTAAACCAAAGCCGGCCAGTAGATCATGAGGTAGATGATTTCAAATGGTTCGGTGCTATATATGTTCAGAATATTCACAGCTGACAGGAAAGATGCAAAGATTGTGAGAAGCAATTTGCATAATTTATGTGCACATCAAAATCTACAAATGAGACACATTCGAAAGGTTGTCCAGTGGGTGTTTGGCTTTCTTCATCATTACAATCAGTATCGTTGCGGGAACTGATGCATTTTATTCTAAACACTCCGGTAGATTCATAATAATGTAAACCATATATTTGTTAGACTTAACATTAGTTAATTTCTAATACATCATCTGTAAATAGTTTCAAGTGTGCAAAGCTTTTGGTGACAAACTCAAGGACTTGACCTAGCAAAGCATTCCTGATATTTCAATGATTATCAATCCAAGAAGCTTTCTTAATAAATAAAACAATCCCTCAAAAAAGGGATCCATTTTTCAAATTTTAAATAAATCACCCGAAACAGAAACTACTGGGTCCTAGGTAGATTCTTTGTGCCGTGGAAAAATAAAAGGCGCGTTTGATCCGTGACACATACGGCTCAAAGTGACTCTTCAGTAAAACTAGCCAGAATCCAAAGTGACAAAAAGTCTGTCATATATATTAATATCGGCATTTCTTAAAATGTAAACAAAGCTTTTTCTTTTAACATCCAAAAAGTCCTAAACACCAATCCGTAACATTCATCTTCGCATACATACCGTATGAGCTAACTAGCTATGGTAGCTATCATTCTAAAATGGTCATTGTCTTTCCGGTTTCACTGATATGAATGGTCTCTTCTGGAGTGGAGTTTGGGATTGTGTCATCATCATCAAGGTTATGTAAGGCATTTACAGTGTGTAACTCCAAAACATTCACAGCTACTTCAATAAAGGGAATGTTTCACTGATGATTGAGTAATGTTAGTTTGAAACAACATGACCTTTTAACTCTGTGGTTAACACTTGAGATATGTACCAACTAGCATATACAATCATAAAGAACATTGGCACACATCGTCTGATTCAGGCCGGAATCGAGGAGATCATAAACGGCTTTCTTTAACGTATGCTGACATTAGTAATTGAACTTTGTAACTTTGTGGGTGAGGTACAATGCCCACAGTTGAGTGACTGACAGCTCTGAGGAGCAAGGAATGTTTTTTTGGATTACGTCAGGTAATATCTTTGGCAAGATAAAAGATTATAAAAGATTCTTTGTCTTTTCACCTTGATGACGTTGGATTACCCAATGAAATGATCCAGAACTAAACATTTTAAAGCATCATGTGCTGTTGTGTGAGCGTCCGGATTGATGAGTTTCTAAGTCTTTGGTGGACAGCATTAACGATGAGCAGCACATAAAGCAGACAAGAAGAAACAATAGCAGTAGTAAGTCCTTTTGTCTCGTGACAAAAACCCTGAGATCATACGGAGAAGGTCATTTCCTTCAGTGTCCTTGCGTGACACGCAAAATCACCAACATAGTTTTTCCAAAATGTTAAAAAAGGGAAACACAAAATCTGTATCCAGCCCAGTATCTGTCATTTCTTCAAAGTATCTATCCTCAAACGCTGTCTGAGGTAGTGCTGAACAGACGAGAATCTCAAGTCTTATTCTCTTCAGAACCAGAGACTCTTCCCAAGTGTCTGAGAGTTGGAAATGATGCTGGAGAACATCTCTGTGTGCTGCAGGGAACTGGAGATGAGGAGATCAAATATGGCGGCCGGTGAGGAAGTAGAGGGGACGGTCCTCGCTGCAGTTGGCTGTCTGAAACTCATCCCGCAGACGAAACTGCCACTCATCCTCCAGCTCCAGACGCACAATAGTCTGACGCAAAGAGCTCCGGTCCTGACAGATCACGCACAGCGTGGCACCTGTGAGACCAGCCACAGAAATGATGATGATTTAAAGCTGCTTATAGGACCACAATGTGCTTACGATGTGCTATTACTGTTCTGATGACTCTGATGAACTTTTATGTTTAATATCTATGTGGAGTGGGATTGTGGACCATTAAGATTATGTCCTGACCATTTTAATTTGCGGTTTTAGTTATGAAAG
>JAUMHE010000043.1:18301466-18325753 GCA_032359235.1 Enteromius mattozi | reverse complement strand
GAGATTAAATTAAGCATTTACAGTATAAAAGCAGTTAAAAATAAAGGTAATCTGCTTTAAATCCTCTTTTTGTTCTTGTATTCTTATTTTAGCTGTTCATGCTGAGCGAACATGAAAATGGGACTGACCTCTCCAGCAGGGTTTTGACCATCCGCTCAAAAGCGTCGTCACATCGCAGGATTGGACTTGCTACTCCCCACTGCAGGGAGCTGCTGTAGTCCTTCAGCCCAAAATAGACCAGGTCCTTAGGAGAAGCCTCAGCCTGCTGTGACATGAAAACAGAAAACAAAACTCACTCACTCTTGTTCTCTTTTTACCTCTTTAGTTCTTGCCTGCAAATGCTTTTAGTGTGTCTATAAGCACTTCTAGGTCATTATGCAATAATACATTTTAATGTGTCTGATGAATATTATTACTCCAGAAATCCTAATCTGCTGATTTGCTGCTCAAGAAACATTTCTGATTATTATCAATGTTGAAAACAGATGCGCTGTTTCATATTTTTGTGAAAACAGTAAAAATGTTTTTAGAATTAATGACCAGAAAGTTCAAAAGAACTGCATTTATCTGAAATAGAAATATTCTTATCAATTTTATGCATGCCTCCTGAATGAAAGTATGCATTGCTTAAAAAAACATACTACTGGCCTCAAAATTTTAAGGAGCAGTGTATGCATATACTCTTAAAATGCTTGTCAATCATCTCATTGAGCTGAAGTCTCATCTGTCCTCCATAAATTCCTTTACAGTTCTTCTCAGGGTCAGTGAAACTCACCAGGTTCTCCGTGTTGGGCCAGTGCACTTCATTCTGGGTACTGATGCGTGACTGACGGCTCTGCAAGGTGAATGGGAAGCAGCTGACCTGCAGAACCAACAAGTTTATTGCTTCCAGAACCTCCGGACAGTTCACCACGCGGTCAGCCAATCCCTGCAACTCCCCGTGACAAACCGACCCTGACAGAGCGCTGCCAGAGAGAGAGAGAAGACGTCTTGACACTGGCCTTTCTGACAGATGCTTTAATAAACCGCTCATTGTTGTCTTTCTCACCTGGTCAGGTCGACGTGGGAGTTGTCATGAATGAGGACGAAGAGCGTATAAGGGTTCTGCTTGACCTTCCTCATGAAGGCCTCCATTTTTGTGTGGACCTCTGCATCCAGACGCACCACATACTTGTCAGACTTCTGCGGCGCTAATGAGGCGTCCTCTATACCCAGATCTATCAGGACGCCTAGCAAAGACAAGAGAACAACAGCATAAAATATAGCTGTAAAACTGCTCTAAAAACTCTTTCATCAAATTAAAGGTATAGTTTAAGCTTTCATTTACTACAAACCTGTTGTCCCCACTGACTTTCACAGTATGGAACAAATCATCAATCAAGTCAACAGAGACCAAAAAACTTCAAAATATCTTGTGTTTACCAGAATAAAGAAATTCATGCCGGCTTGGAACAACATGAGGGAGAGTAAACAATGACAGAGTTTCCAATGGTGAGCTATCCAGGCAAATATTTGTGAAAATGTAACTTAAAACACAGGGCTTGACTTTGAAAACAAGCTTTATCCCTTCAAATCAGCAGTATGTCTCTTCTGCTGTCGTACCTGATTGTCGTATTCGCTGGACGGTTTGGTGAACCAGGACATGTGACGGCGGCACCAGAACCAGGAAGTCTACTTTACAGAAGCGGCCCAGATCCAAGCTCTGGCTCCCGGAGTCGGCGATTGCACACACCTGTGACAAAAGACTGCGTGCAACGCTCAGCTGAGGAGGGTGTATCTGAAAGCCTTCACTCAGCATATCTGCAACACATCGAAAATCAATCAGCTTTTCAAGTGCCAAATATAAAGTTTGATCATGTTTTTATCATGGCGTCTGGAGACAGCAAAGGCTCACCTGGCCCTGATTCTGGTAGCATGGCTGCGGCCTCTTGGGAGTGGATGTACTCGGTCAGATGCCCCTGAAATGGCTGAACCACGCGGTCTTTGCGTTTACGCTGGTACCGAACCAGCTGTTTGTCCATGTTGTCGCCTGCAGTGTTTCGAAATTCGAAATTAATAAAGGAGACGTACGCACATGCTACAGTTCAAAAAAGTTTCTTTTCTCAGTAACAGTAACAGACATTGTTACAAAAATGTTTATTTCAAATTCATTCTGTTCAAACTGAACAACAACATTCTATATACTTACTTTAATTTCTAAATATAGGACAATGATAAGCTGATGAAAACTGGATCCACTAAGTTGATGCACTAAATCTTACCTAATGAGGTGCTCTGGAAGTGCGAGGCGAGCACACTAACTTTCCCGGTGATGAGCTCATAGCTGATCTCCTTCAGAAACTCATTGGTAGTGAGCATGCCCTCCCCCAAGGCTCGAGACTGATATTTACCTGAGAAAAACAACAGCACAGATTCACGTATAAGACATCGACAGGGTCAGCAGAGCTCATTAGCATTTAAAGAGACATGCACCGACATGGCTCGCTCTGAACAGAGCTTTCTTTAAGGCCCTAAAAAATCCTATAAACTTGTGAAAAATGAGCATCTGAGGATCCCTTTGAGAGTAGAAGAACGTACCCAACACTAGCACGCAGAACTCATTCGCTCCACTTTTGGAGGCGCAGATGATGAGCACGTAGTTGGGTAAGCACTGCTGCTGTGGTGGTGGTGTTTCACTCAACGAGCGCAGCGACTCAGAGATGCCCTCGCCCAGAGAGCCGTGGCTGACCAGCACCTGAACGCTGCCTCCTGACACACTGGCCTCCATTCGAGCTAACCAGGGCAGCTGGGCGGGGGACACAGGAGGACCGGTTGGACCACACAGCATGGCCTTCAGCACGATCTGCTCGAACTCTTCCCGTAACGGGATCTGCTCCGTGCCTGCATTAAACACAGGAAAAGGAATAGTCACCTCACTCTAAAGAAAACACTCACTGCTCTTGCATAATACCTGAGCTGGATGCATTTGAAATAAGACAAATCACAAGCTGTACACTCTTATACAATATAAATTCATGTTACTGATGCATTAAAACTTATTTAACATGTTTGTCAGTGTTGTTTACCTAGCCGAGCAAGGTACTGCAGTGTGAGCAGTATCATGGTCTCTGTGGTGAGTAGCTGGCTTGCTGACATGCCCAGGCTGGTGAGGGTCTTCTCATTGAGCTCTCGGCCCTTATAGCAGCTCACCAGCAGGGGGCTCACCACCAGATCACCAACATTGCCAAAGAAGTACGGCAAAGTGCCTTGACCTGGAGAGAAACATTCAAACAAACAAGTTCACACACACACACACACACATACACACACACACATTTATTATGCATATTAAGTACTTTAAAAGCTATTTTGTTTGAAATTTATTAATATATTATTAAAAACATAGTTTTATATACATATATATATATATATACACTATTGTTTTTTTATTAAATTTTTTAATTGACAGAAATGTAACTTAATATCATGCTTTTGCTGTTTAAATTCTTAAAGTAAAATAACATATATCTGATACTGGCAATCAAGTGAATCTGAAATTGCTAGCTTTTCAATCTAAATGTTGGCATTTTGCTATCCTGTTAACTTTTCATTACAGGACGCCTATTTAATAAAACAAAACAATTATATTAGAAAATAAATAGGACAGCAAAAATGTAGAAAAAAACATGCGATTAACATGAGAGAGGTTTATTTTAGACCATATGACATTAATATGTCAACTAACCATTTTTTATATATATATATATATATATATATATATTAGTGCAGTGAAATTTTATTATATTATTTTATTATTTATTAATTTATTATGATTAATTGCATCCAAAATAATAGTCAAAGACAAACACATACAGCATATATTTTGAAAATATATACTTATATGCATGTGCATGTGATATAAATCATATAATATATAAATATATTTAATATATAAACTAGAATATATTTACATAAGCTTTTAAATCATAAGTCTGTTATGACGACTGACCAATGAGAAGAACTGGTCGGACCCCGGAGGAGTTCAGAAGGTTGTCAGGGATGATGACGGTTTCTCCTGCTGTGATTGGTTGGGGTTGTATGACCCCTGACACTGATGGAGGCTGTTGATTGGACAGTGGCAATAAAGAACCTGGAATGAAGGAGCAACACATTACATGCATGTACTCTTTGTACTGGAACATATAGACTGTGCTGTCAAGCCATTGTGGAACCCTGATGATACATTGGACGGATCTCTTCAGTCCCATGCTGTGTTAACATGACACTCCAATCAATGGCAAGGACAAGGTAACTAAGCTACAGGATCACAGTGCATGAATCTCAAAAGCATAAACCCTCCAATCTGCTACTAAACAGTTCAGGACCTACTTTAACATGACCCTTCACCTCTGTTTCTATGAAAACAATGAATAAATCATCCTTGTGAATGGAAAATGTCACGTCCCTTGGTACTTGTTAAAAACAAAAGCAAGGTAATCAAATTCATGGCTGTTTTCCACTCAGGGCCATGCATAAACAGCCTGGATGAACTGAAAAACAACAGGCTGAGATGATGAAGTCAGACTCACCAGTGCTGCACGTCAGCGGGCGGATGGCTGGCACAGGGACGGCCGTGGCCGGGACAGGGACCAGAGACGTGGGGTGCCAGCTGCGGTGACGCTTTTTAGGCGGACCGGATGACATTGCAGAGGATGCTGCAAGAAAGAGCGCATGCATGCATGTTACCATCAAGATGCACAGTGTATTTCATGATGCTTTCTAAAAGCATCTGATGTGTTTGACCACTAATGATATGCATGATCAGGCAGTAGAGCAGCACGTTGCTGGATAATTGTAAATGATGATTTTTTTGTCTCAAATCATGATTCTCCCACAATTCTGAAAATAAACAAAATGATGTGTGACATAATATCAACTGCTGCAGTCTATTTAAAAGTGTCGGTAGCACTTTATTTTTGTGTCTTTGACTAGTTGCTTATTAGCATGCATATTACTAGAATATCAGCCATTTATTAGTAGTACTTAAGCACATATTAATGCCTTATTCTAGATCCCTAATCCTACTTAACAACTACTTTATTAGCTATTAATTAGCAGCAAATTAGGAGTTTAATAAGCGAAAAAAGTCATAGTTAATAGTGAATAAGTGTTCCTTATTAGTGTTACCAAAGTGTTTAAATAATTTGAATGAATTATTTTTAAAATGATTAAATAACATTTTAATATATATGCATTTAAAATATAATAGGCTACACCCACTTTTAATATTAAAATTATGAAAAAGTGGTTTGAATGAATGATTCATTACTGGATGAATCAGCTTTTTTGAACTAATCTCTTGAATGAATGATTTCATGACAAACAGGCCTGCATTTTTAACATCTAGTGGCAATCAACGTTATTCGAAGCGACTTGGTCTATTTTGGAAGATGACTTGGTCTATTTTGATCACTACCATTGATGTCATTGTTTATATACGAACTATAAACGTTCACTAGTATTTCTGTGATAATATGAATGACTGTAAGATAGAAATAATCTTGTGTAGTTTATAAAAAGATTTTTAGTTTTTTACCTAAACATGCTAACTGCTCTCTCTGCACCAGAGGCAGAGCAAATGCAGATTTGAAGGATCGATTTGAATGTTTTAAGACATTATCATTTAGAAATTAGATTGCCCGGGTGTTTGAATCAAGACTGTCATCTTTTAAGGATTAATCGTGCAGCTCCATCAGGCAGCTTTGCTGGTGTAATGCTTACCTGGACTGTCTCCTGGTTCTGTGGGCCTATAGCCATGAGTAGGTGTGGCCAGTGGGTTTGTATGAGGTGGGCTAAGTAAACTGGACCGTCCGTCCATACTCAGACCATTTGTTAGTCCATTTACTCGCAGGGCAGTGGGAACTGAACAACAAAAAATAAGTTTGGATGTCAATAAAACAGTGTGGAGAACCATTTACACACATGGGGTATCAACGCTGCATTTATTTATTTATTTATTTATCCATTTTTAAAAAATAAATTTATAAGCACCATTTGTTAAACCACCTTTTTAGGCTAAAATCTTTTAAAGAATTTCCCAACTGCCTAGAAGGGTGTCATGTTTGACACATTAATGGCTAACGTCCACTCCTCTGGTGACAAACTATGCAAACACCCCAACCTACACACAAATTCAATATGAAGGAAAGCGTTGTCGCTCATTTCTGAAGGAGAATGGGTCCTCTGGAGCACAGTTTATTGATTTCCTTTAACTGATGGCATATTGATAATGAACTGCTGGGCCACTTTTATATCTAATATTCCCGACACACAGAAATAGAGCACATGTGTGGTGTTAAATGTTAATTGAAGGAAATTTGAAGCGTGGGCTGACATTAAAACCATTAATACAGAATTTTTGGTCTTATGTTGATGATTTGGAGTAAGTTAATGTGTGTGTGTGTGTGTGTGTTTGCAAAAGGGGTTGTGTAAGCAGTCAATACAAATGACCTTCAGAGACCAGATTCATTTTACCCTTTTGTGGAGAAAAACAAACAAAGAAGCAGCAAACAACATTTGAAACAAAGCATTGTAATTGGTTGCTAACAATCAATCATTTTGAAGATACAATAATTGTAATATTTTACCTTAGAAATGTAGCAAATTATTATTATTTTTTTTGATAAAATTGTTTAATTAAAATAGGAAATTATATTGAAAGACTTCTACTTATATGTAATAATAATAACTTTGACAGAAGTAAGAATTATCAATGTATTAATTTATTTTAAAAATGTAATACAAATGCAAATACACTTTAATTTAAATATTTTACCTTATTTATTGTTTAGAAATATATTAAACAAAAATGTGAAACAGTTATAAAATGTTGAAAATTATATTCAAATAATTATATGCATATTATATTGTATTTAAACAATGTATTAACTTTTATGGAATAAATTAGAAATTTATGAATTAAAAAATGCAAATACATCCAAACTGTCTGTTAAACAGACACTTGTTTTTTGTTTTTTTATTAAAATATTTAACAATTTATTTTTTTACATTAATATAACAAAGATAATAAAATTCTGAAAAGGTATTTAAATATAATAGCTGGTTGTCCTCTTAATGTTAAGCCTGAATGTACAGAGTGGTTTGTTTAAATTTCTAATCCAAAACAGGAGAAATAGTATGTATGGAATATTAAATAAAGAATATAGCGATGTTTTCTTTAGCGAGCACTACTAAAAGCTACTAAAGCAAATGCAAGTTGTTCCAAATAATACATGGCTTTTTAGCTTGGTATTACGAGCAATCAATGCTACTTGTATTTCAAAATGAGACAAATATGCGTTACCGATCGGTAAAGTCTTGGTCCCAAGGGTGGGTGTGTTCAGCGGCTTGAGGAAGCCCAGCTCTGGGGGTCCAAAAATCCCTGAGGATGAGCCAGATTGCATGCGGGCAGGAGGAGAGTCTGTGGATCAAAGAATAACTTTTTATCAGTGCAGTTTTACTTTTTTACTCTTCATGGGAAATTAAGAAGGTATGGCATTTAAATTAGTCAAAATAAAGTTACATTTGCTTTGCAATAATGAGCTCTTCTCCTAAACCTATTCTGTGTGTTGTAAAAGACTGTTATGGCCACTAATGGACGCACTCTGCTGCCAGCTGCCCGGCTTTCTGAATGGTGTTGTGAGGAAGAATAAGACAATGACTTGCTTTCTTTCACCAAACACTGTTGGGTAAACACTGTGTGGCCTCCAGCCAGATGTCACCAAATGCTGAGTAGCCCCCCACCTCTCTTTAACCCCAGGTTTCCCTCCCTGCCCCCGTATGGACCCTCCCCCAGGACAGAACATGACCTCTGCACATGCATGAGATGGACATCCTCCGCTGGACAGATGCCGCATGTGCTGTCTTACGCTGCTTCAGAGATGTAAGGCTTAAAATGACATGCTTTCACATGAGAAAAATAGAATATTGTGCGACAAGGCTTGTAATACTTGACCATCTACACATGCACTCACCTGAGAGGGGGAAGGGAGGTGGACTGTGGCCATTTGTATCTCCGTTTTCTTTGCTGCTTAGTGAGGATGAAGAACTAGGCTTGGATGAAGAAGCACTGCTCGAGAATGGCCTTGTCTTACAATCTGAAAAAGAAATGTACAATGTACAATGTAAAATGTACAGGTAACATCAAGTGAACCATGAAACAGATTCAGGAGGAACAACACTATGTATTATTCATGGAAGGGAAGGATGCACAACATTTCAGGGACCACTACATTTGTTTTTTTGTTTTTTTTTCATTGGTACAGTGTATAAGATATAAGATATATCTTTTTTCAATCATTTGTACCAGTTATCAATTTGTAAATTAAAAAATAGAATATAAATGCAAGTACATTCTATTAGCAATTAAACAGACATTTAAACTGGTTTAATTAGTAACTTGTAATTTTTTTCTGTATTTATTATTTAGAAATTTACCTAAATATTTGATAATAAAAAACATGATAATTAAATTTGGAAATTATCTTCAAATATTCTATGTACACAATATTCTCTGTGAATAATTTATCTTAACTTTTATAAAACAAAATATATAAAAATAATTAATATCTAGCAATGTAGCAGAAATACTTATTTTATGTTTGCTATATTATGTGTAAATAATATTTTATACAAATGCAAATTCTGTGTAAAAACATATTTTGTTTTTAGGTAAGTGTGGTACCTTTCCAGCAGATGAGAGTTCCCTTGCACAGAGCACCCTGAGAGTTCTTGACCAGGTAGTACTTTAAGTGCTTCTGCTTCTTCGGCTGAGTGGATAACTTCAGGTTGATGTGGTTGGAGAACTCAGTGAAGTAGCGAAACCCCTTCTCACCACAGCCCACACAGTTCCCCGAAAACCCTTCACAAACACACAAACATGCATCACTATATGCTAGGGATAGGGATGCACCGATAACACTTTTTCCAGAACTAGACGATACCGATACTTTTATATTTGGTACCTGCCAATACCAGATACCGATATCTGTATTTGTGTTGCATTTGTCATTTTTTTAAACATTGGGTACAGAAACCAAAGTATATTTATAATGTTAGTTGGCTTAGTTTGGTATTAGACCATTTTTATGAGTAGGAGTACAAGTACAGAAGTGCGGCATCAGACCTGATACTGATATCAGTATCGTATCAGAGCAATCCCTAATGCATCCTAATCAGGCAATAAAATGCATTCTGTATCACTTCTAAGTGGCATATTTTGTTACTTTACATAACATTTTACATTTGTAGAATTGTAGATTATATATTATACAATTAGTAGGAATGAACCGATACCGATACTGGTATCATGCTCTGATACCAAACTGAGCCAACTAACGTTATACACATTATTTTGTTTTCTGTACCCAGAATTTTAAAATATTCCATATGCAATGAAAATACAGGTATTGGTACTCTGTATCGGCAAAAATCAAAAATATCATATCGGCCTCATCCTGTAACATGGTATCAGTGCATCCCTAAGAATTTGTGATTATATAATATCATATAAAACTATATAAGTCGAATTGTATTGGAACACAAACCTAAAAGTGCATTTTTCCCATTCTCATCTGGCAGGAAGCGCTTGTCCACCGCACAGACGAGGATGTGCTCCGGGATGCTGGGCGACTTGGCACCAACCAGCTCAAACCCCGCGGGGACCTCGATAGACTCTGTTGCCATGGAAACCAGGCGCAGATCCTTTCCCGCCTGACAGAACCCTGGCCACGAGTCAGCAATACAATGAAAAGCAGCCACGCCGAGTCACTGTATACACAATTCTTCAATGCCACTGCTGTTATGATCATACGTTTCACTTTGACACTGACTTGGCCCTTAAATGTGCTCTTTTCGTAACACCTTGCTTTCATGTGGCTTCTCAAGACCTGTAATATATGCTGTAAATCATCTATAGAGATGTCTTAATGCACAGATCTGATCTTTTGACCGTATCCAATTTTCTGGCCAACCTGTTTTCAATGTTAGATGTAGAATTCTCAACTAAAATAATGAATTTAAATGAATTATTGAGAGAGGGAGAATGCATGAGCAAGTAGTCTCATGGTGAAGCTTGTTAACTACCCTCATAAGGTCCTCATTTCCTGTTTACAAATAGGGTCTTTGATTTTGAGTGTAATTATGAAAAATAAATACATTTTTAATGATACAAATAATATATCGTTTTTTTTGTTCACTTCTCATCTATACGTTAATGCTGTGTTTTTGGCGATATTAAGTACTTTGGGACCTATTTACAACGAAATTCCTCAACTACATTTTAAGTTTGCATGTGAAATATTAATTTTTCATAGAAAAATCACTTAAATGATGGCCATTTTATTTAAGTTGTTTCTGGATGTTGACCTAGGTGTTGGGTGTATAATTCTGCCATTTGTTGGTTAGAGATAAACCTAAGGGGGTTAAAGTTTAGGAAATAATTAGTTTTGACCAGTAGAGGGCCCATAGAGAGCCATTCTTTTTACTGGTAATGGCCAACTGTTTATACCACAACTACTGTGAATTTTTTTCTGAATTTATGTATATATTACCATTAGAAAAGACATTACAAATAAATGTGTGTGTATGTGTGTGTGAGAGAGAGAGACTGTATAAGTGTGTCTGTGTCTAAAAAGTGCTGTCTGTGGCAAACATACCTATGTAAGAGTATGTATGTATGTGTGTGTGTAAATGTGTACGTGTGTGTGTTTGTGTGTGTGTGTGTTTTTCAGATTTATGCTGGGTTTAGTGATTTTTTTTTTGACAAATGAAAAAAAGGAAGCTTTTTTTGCATTTCCCATTCATTTTCAAAGACCCTATGTGCAAAAAAAAAATTCCATACCTTCAGAAAGACAGAATCAAGTCCAGTTTTTTTATGTGAATATAGATGGAAAACTATGAAAAGTCACAAGATGAAGGGAAACATCTTTTTTTCGTTAAGAAAAAGTTGACTGGGTTCATACTGACCCCAAAGACCGTATAAGGGTTAATTACAAAAAAGCAAAGAGAAATATAATGTAGGTTTTAGTAGCTAAGCTATTATAATATTCATGGGATATTTCCACATTTAAAGTTCCCGCTTCAATAAAAGCAATGTAAGCGCATATACAGCATGCTACCATTAAAACATTGCCACAATTCTGAGGGGAAACTGATATGTGTGCTTAGATGTAGGTCAGACGTCCAGATATCGTATATGTATCTGATTAAAATGCACATTTGATCCAGATCGAAAGTGAAAAATTGGATCCTGTGCAGATTTTTGCGTTTAAACGTGTGCAACAAACTCTGATCTGTGTCAGCAAAAAATCTGATTTTTGTGCCAGTGTAAACTAAATTTCTCTACCGTCAACAGTGCAGCAGCCGTCAGGAGGGGGTCCCTGCAGGTACGGCAGTGGTGGGCTGCTGGTGTCTAAATCATCCTCGTCATCCATATCATCTATGGAATTGGATGACTGGCAATTCACCAGCACATGGGTGGACAGGTCGGACCTTATGCTCAGGTCCATTTTGGGCTTAATATCTGGAGGGCAGAATCAGAGACAGGTGTATTATTGCTATACATACATATATGCAGACATACACACATGTGAGCCATTCTAAAAGTTAGGGAACATTTCATAACAGGTAAAAAAAAAAACAGTAAACAATATATACTTCCTTCCAAACTGTATGGGTTTACAGGCAACATAGTTGAAAGTTTCATCATTTTGACTCATAATTGTAATGGCAGACATCATCTGGCCTATTAAATATTATTTTCCTGATAATGTTCACCTTAAATTGCAATATGTTTTTGAAATAAAAATCACAGAAATATTGCAAACCATAACAATCTATCCAACAATGTTGATGGGCAATTAACATACTCTTTGACAATAGCATATCTGAGATTAAATGCAGTTTAAAAAAAACTCATGATAAACATTTTTTTTAGTTTTCATAGGGTGTTTGGTTAGTAATATAGCTGACCATTTTTGTGGACATGAGTAAAACAAAATATTTTCTTATTTGGAAAAAAAAAGTAATCTATTTTTATTTCTATAGTAAAAATAAATTTAACATAGATAATCTTGACCTCAATTCAAAAAGACTTAAGGGACATAAAGGCAAATTCAAGCAAACTGTAAATAAAATACATGTGTAACATTACAGTATGTATCCTCTTTATACTGAATAATATATGATTCTGAAGAAAACAATTAACGGACATGAAATGAACCCTAATTATAGATAGAATGACCCATATATGTAGCTTTTGATGGATGTAATAAAGCTTCTTTGACCAAGTTTTAGAAAGCCATTATGTTTTTTTCCTTAAAATGCAATTTATGATTAAGAAAAAATCAAAATCAGTTCCTCTGAAGGCTAATGATTACCATCCAGGTTGCTAGGATACTGATCGGGCTCGAGATAGAGCTGTGTGAATACGGGCTGTGGGTCGCCACCGCTCGATCTTAATGAGGCCTCTATAGAGTTGTGAAGAGCTTCCTCAAAGCGGGCAGATTTCAGCTGTCCCGCGTATGAATTCCCCATGATCTGAAACAAACCGTACAATTTTCACACATGAATCCTGCATAAATACCACACACACACACATCATGACTCAGTTTTGAACTCGTAAAGTAGATCTTTTTTAGATTCTAGGGTTTCCATTTAATGTAACATTAATGTAATGTTCAGATGAACTGCTTGGATGAGATTTTAATTCCATCCTGAACAAGGCTATTTTTAGTCTTTCGTAGAATAGCTTCTGAAACCGTTTCTGTTGTATTCCCCACATTTGATTATTAACTACGTCTATGCAATAATACATCTGCAAACAAACCAAACATTAAATATGGACAATATCTGGCATTATCCCACTATACCTCTGATTATATTTCTTCAGCTGCAGAAGGACAGGATCACCTCTTCTCCATGGTAGATCAAAGTTGGACTGCAGTACTCCTGCACCTACAAACAAAAGGCAAACTCAGAACTTCATTCATAGTATAAATAGCACATGGTACATAACTTTATGGTGCAATATATTGGAAACAACTTGTATCCAGTTCATCTCTCTCTGATTCGATTCAACTGCACAATTAAATCTAACTATTGCAACATTAGGCAATGAGCTTATTTTGATTTAAAAGCACTGAACGGAGAATTTATTGCAGCATAAATAAGTAAGATTCATATGTGGTGAGTATTAATCCATGCGTTATCTCAGATCAGACAGTTGTTTGTAAAACTAGACAGATTGCAGTGATCTTCAACATATGTAGCTGTTAACTGATAACGCTGAGGGATGAGTTATATGACACTATGACCTCAAGGGAATGTTTGTGGAACGCACAGGGGAAAGGAACTTCATGTCTCCTACTTCCAGGATTGCACAAAGACTGATGGGACAGGTTTTGTGCTTTTGGCCTGGTTAAAACAAGAGTGAAATGCAGTAAAGCCATCAATCAGTCAGTAAATACTTCTATCAAAAGTATCCCAAATCTGCAAATATTACATGACCAACTTAAGTTTAAAAAAGATCAGAAAAAGTACCACTGTGTGCATAATTTTTATCAGTGTTTTTTAGGTTAGAATTTGACTACATTTGCCAAGAAATGGATATATTAGGATATATTAGGAATTATCAGAAACACTGAAAAGCCTACTCCAAGAGACTCCACAATGCATCAGCAAACCCTTTCTTTCCCAGACAATAAAAAGTCTCTGCAGATTGATAGTTTGATGTCATGTCAATTGATGCCAACAATGAATAACTCAAAAAACAAGCAGCACACCCTCGCTTGGAGGCCTGTCGGGCCAAGTTTCAGCTAATCGCTCATCTTGATACTGTGGTAAACAGAGGAAAAGTGAGGTAGCAGCACCTGAGCATAGTTCTGTCCTGCCTTCAGGGCTCTCAGGGTCCAGTTTGACTGCTAATGACATTTAAGGGTTGTAAAATGCTAATTTGGACATACCTGCAGAGAGCCGTGCCTTTAGGCCAAGAGCTGTTTCAGCTCCACTCAGTCCAGGCTTTCCATTTGCTTCCTAATTCTGACTGATTATCTACAATGCAAACAAGGCAAAAAGCTGACATGGCATACCTAAAAATCAAACCAAGTTACTTTTATTTACACGAAACCGATGCTAACTAATGTAGTCAAGTTCTGAAATCAAAAAATCAATCATCGAAGGTTCAATATGACACTGAAAGTGCGCAGTTAATGAATACAGGGCTACATGTCTCTTTGCCTGATCAAGACTAATTCACCAACAAGGACCCAACTAAAGAAAACAAAAGCTCGACAAATATAATCTAGGGGATCCTAAAATAGCCAAGAATGGAAACACAACACTAAGTAGCCAAAACAAACCAAACCACAGACATAATAAGGCAATGCTACAAAAGTTTGTTTGCTTTGCTGCCTGGTAACATTTATTTTGTCTCAGATTAACAATTTTACACTAATGTTCTCCAATAGACACAACATGTGGAGATTACAGTCATTATTTGGGTGCTACATGCGGTTTAATGCATAGGTCTAAGATTCTTGACCTGACTTTGTGACATAGATTTAAATTGTTCATATAAAAGGCTCTTTTATTAATAACAAGGGCAAAAACTTTAGCATGGATGCTTTTGGCTGGTGGAGCAATTTGTTTGGGTTATAACAAAAAATAGCAACATGATAAATATATTTATCATGGACAATTTTGGCTTCTAATTTTTCTGAAGAGCTGTTGACCTCAGCAGCTGAACTTGCTGAGAGTGCTGTTATATTTCTAAAAAAAAAAGGCCAAATAAAAGGTTTATATGAAATGTGCCACATGTGGCAGCAAATGTGGTTACAGTCACACACTGCACTGTACCACTAAAGACCTTTCTCTCTTTCTCTCAATCCACTCCCTCTTTTGTTTCCTCCCTTATCTGCATAACTACATTAAACTGATGACAATGGGAGAGGGCAACTTGCTTTCAATGCACTTTCAGTGAACAAATTCTATTTTAGTTTCACACAAAAATGCCTGGTGAAATTAAAAAAATCAAAACAAAAAAGGTACAAACATTTACACTAAAAACAAGCAACACACAACTGCATGATTTCAACCATCCCTGCCAAAATTTACATAAAAAGTAACACTACATTATTTAAATTTTGACTGAGCATTCACAAATAACAGACCAATTTACACTTAGTTTTTTTTTTTTTTTTTTACATTCAGAGACATTAACCAAAGGAAACAGAGTTTCAAGAGCAAAACTTCAAGCAGGGGGATGGGACAGAGATTAGCCAATGCAAAAATGCAAATATCTTTAAATAAATAGGATGCTAAGAGCCATGGCCATTCACACCAATTTAGCAGGAGCCGGTTAGTGTCAAAGAAACTAACATGACGCTTCTGTACCTTTCATAAGCAGCCGGGGTGTGGAGTGTGCCTCAAATCCCACTGAAGACCTTAAAGCAGATCACTAAACACAAACAGACTACTTCCATAGCAAATGTCCTTTGGATATCCAAAAGCAGCATCAAGGATGCGATAGTATTCCTTGTCCCCGTTGTGAGCCAGCAGCTACCTGTTCATGATAGTCCAGAGTCGGATCGGAAAAGCCTGATTTCAGGAACTCCAGCGGAGCCACCTTCTCTGTCCTGTACTGAGTGGCTCTGGATACACAAACCCTTCGACACTCACATACACAAAACAGCAGGCCCTCCTCCCATTCCTCTTGCCCCCTCCCTCTTCTTGGCCATTTGCTCTGTGGGGTGAGAGGGGCATTCTCTCAGGACTCATTCATCTTGGCCCTTGCTGACCCCCTAAGGTGACAGATGCTGTTGTGGAGAGGGCCATACCGCCGAGCATGGCACAATAGAGGCCAGGCGCCTCCGCGAGCCACACGCGTGCAGCGTTCGCCACGCATGATGCGCAGATGCCCCTCTCTTAACGTGACACCGGAGACCGCTAAGTGCCACGCTTGCAGATGGGGGTGCAACGTAAGGCAAAGGATCGCTTTCCTCCCCTTCTGCCGCTCCCCGTTTAATTGGGGCCATTTTACTGATAGGACGCACCAATGGCAAACTAGGGACACTTGCTAAAGAATGCGGGGTCAGTCCACATTTTGTCCGTCGGCCTAGCCTGAACTCACATCCCTCCCCTCGCCGGAGGTTGGCGATTAACTGAGAATTCAGGCCCATAGCAAATAGCCGAGTGGCGGGGACTCATCTGGTCTAAATAGCTTGATAGGAGATTGATGTTTTGCACTTTACTGGATTGATCATTTCCTACAGCGTGCCTCAGAGAAGTGGCTCAGAGGAAGTCAAAGAGATTTGAATGCAAATATGGGAGGATCGGGTTCACCTGGTGCTGCAGGCACTATCTAACAATGACTCCATCTCTCTTCTTATCTCACAAGATAATGACAAAATATTGTGACTCGGTTGACCTTTCCATTTCAGGACTTTATGGTGTTTAGATAAACCAGTGCAGGTCCAGTTGTGAACCATCACCATTCGTTACAACTCATTATGGATCCAATAACAATAATCTCGCTCCTCAATTCTTGCATAAGGTGTTACCTCAAGTTTCGTCAGCCCAACCCTATCAGATGACTTTAGAGGGTAAATATACACAGCAGATTTAATCAACACACCCGAGATCCTGTTTTTTTTTCTGCAGCAAGAAGTAGGATTTGTTAATAATTGATAACAGCCTTGTCCGTGGAACAAAAAAGTGACTTGACGCAATGGTTCAAAGAGTGTGCTGAGAACGGCAACAGTGAAATGCATTTGTCAAAGTTAAAGACACAAAGAATTTGTCAGGCAAACAACAAAACAGCCATGTCAACAAAATGATGCATTAGAGGCAAGCACCAAAAAAAAGGAATAACCCTGTTAAAATGAAATTTTTGTAGAGAGAAGAGTAAGAAAATAATTGATCAGGTTGTACAGCAAATCAGTCATTTATTCTCCTTTCACTACTCAAAAAAAACAGTTGGTCTAAATCGAGCCATATACTTCTTCTCACCCTAATAAGAATTAGTAGATAGGGGCTAAAGCAGTATGGGAGTCAGCTTTAAACAATGACCTCCCGCCCTCAGAGGGCTTTATTAGCCTCCCAGTGTCATTAATGCTGTCATTCCAGCTAATCTGGGGGCTTTGTCTAAACATTGTTTATTTTAACTGCAAGGTTTCTCCTTCAGAAACCATTTGGACCACACAATGTCCTCGGATGTGTAAGGACCTGTAATCGACAAATGCTGGATATTTCATCAGAAACGTACCTTTGCTTTACTCTCTGCCAAACTCTTTGTCAAGACTGTAAAAAAATGTATATGAAGATGCAGCACGAGTTCAACTTTCTTGGTAACCGAAGTGGCGATTCAAGACTCAGGCTTTAACACTATCAGACCTTAATGGGTCATTGGAAAAGGAGAAAGAGAGCAAAGCGGAGGTTTCCTTTGCTCAATTGAGCTTGTGGGTAAAACAAAAGAGTCAGTGAGTGAGCTGTCCCTCCTCTCGCCCATCCTTCAGCGCTGCTTTGAGTCTCCAGCCCTGGGCACTGACAATGGGAAGTATCTTTTCCACTGCCACCTGAGAATAGATGAGTCATGTGGTGGCGGCTCTTTCAACATCTTTTGGAGATCTGCTTTGTCTTGTTCTCTATTTCCTTTGGAGAAGTGCTCCATTCTCACGAGGTACAGCAAAATTGCCTCATTCCAGACAGACAGCATCATTGTTTAGATCCAGTGAGACCAATACAACTTGGTGATCTTTGGACAAACAAAAGGCCAGTTTGACGTCAACCACAGCAGAGTTATTGAGCGCAGAATACAAGTTTTTTAAGAATTATAAATTATTCTTGGCTTCTTGGATCCAACAGGAATCAAAATAATACAAGTGCGACTACTCCAGATTTGGGCCAACAAAATCACAGCTTAGGACAAAACCAGAGTAGTTCTGAGTTCAGAATGTAAATTTTTGAAGCACTCCTGACTTTTGTTCTGAAAAAGTGCTCAATGCAAATTCAGTTGGATAAACGCAATCCAAATATAGGCAACTTAATCTGAATCTGGGCCAACAAACACGTAGGAAAACCAAAGCAGAAATAATGAAAGCATTTATGCATTGAGTGTGACCCTAGTTCTCAGCTTCTTTCTGAAGAAATGCACAATCCAGATTAAATGCGAAAAACATAATCCAAATGGGGCTACTTAAAACAAATGTGACTAATAAAACAATATTTGGGCAAATTAGACCAGAATACTAAATGTTCATTTTATAAGCATGCTTTTTATTCTGAAAACACCTCATTCCAAATCCAGTGGGACAAATTTAATCCAAATATAGTTTTTTATTCTTAATTTTTACCAACAAATGCTCAGGAAAACCAAAGCAGAAATGGTAATTGTAAAATGCAGTCTTTGAGAAGTGTGACTCTAGTTCTCGACTTCTATCTAAAGTAATGCATGATCCAGATCCAATGCCAAAATGGAGCAACTTAATCCAAATTTGAACCAACAAAAGCATATTTTGGGGTAAACCAAAGCAGATTTTTCTGCACAGAAAGCAAGTTTTAAAAGTCTGACTCTTGATCTCCGCTTCTTGCTGAAAAACCACATATTTAGTCTAAATGGAATGACTCTATGTAAATTTGGGCAATCTGAAGTCAGCGCACAATTATTGTGTGCTCTAATCTTTGATAAGTGTGGCTTTGGCTTCTTTATAAGAACTGCTTCATTTGAGTGTGGATTTTTAGAAGTGTGATGAAATCCTCGTCATCGCATTGTTGTAAAAAAAACCAACTAAGAATCACGTAGATGAGGTGAGAGCGGAACGTGAATTTAACGCAGTGACAAATGAGCATCAGCTGGGTAGGAGGGAGAGATCGAGGTGGCAACTGCCACAGCTCATCGAGGTCTTCAGGAGCTATCCACTCAGTGTCAGAAAAAACAAATCTACCCTAACACAGGCCAATTACAACAGCCTGACAATGTCGGCGGCACGTGAAAGCCAATGCTGTCCCAGCACGTTCAGCCTCCCTGACCACATAAGGGCTATTCCGGGCGTGAGGCGTGGGGTCTCACGCCGCTTGTCACGCCGCTGGCAGGTTGTTGTTCCCTATGCCCTGTGCTCATTTGCCTATTAAAGGCCCCTCACAGACTTCCTGCTGGGGTCCTGAAGTGCAAATCGGGGCTTTTCCAGCGAGGCCAATATGAGCCAGGGCCGTGGAGATAACCTCCTCCACTTGGCCACACGAACCAAGGGGGGAAGGGAGGCTTGGGGGGAGGCAACACAGCAAGCTGAAAGCCAAAGCTGAAATCGGCAGAGAGAAAACCCTGACTGGTCAGCTAGGGATTGGCTTGAGGGGGGTTGGAGGTGACAGCCTGGGGAGAGGATTAGTCCAGCAGTGGACGGGGGTAGTGGTGGGCCAAGGTTAGCCAGGGTTTAAGGGGGTGGAGGCCTGGGAGGATCAACAAAAGGAGTATTTGGCCAGATGAAGAAGTCATCATCATTAAGCCACTGGAAGTTTACTGTCCAGTTATAAAAGTGACTGGAAAATGAGAGGGGCAAGAGGGCAACCCCGAGATACGGTCAGCAGAGTGCAGCGGGGTGGGATCGTGGGAGTGCTGGGCTCATTTATTAGAGTCAAAAAACGGCCTTTGTGTGACCGAAGCCCTGATTAGAGTGTTGACCTTGCCGTACATTCAGGCGGAGTGAATGGCTTTAATTTAACCTTCAACTAAATCCTGCACTCAGACAAATGCTTTACGTCAGTAATTAACAAAGACCCTTTAGAAAACCTCCTATTAGTGCAGTTCAAGAATACAAGAAAGAAAACTTGGGAAATGTAGGGAGTAGGTTAGCCAGTCTCATTTTGGCCAGTACTGACATTTAATAGCGCATACTCCATCAATGTTCACCTTTAAAAACACTAATAATAACACTAATCTAATCTTAGTGTACTTACTGTACATTATTTTGTTGTCATGTCTAAACTGACTTGGTGCATTTAACAATGATTGATTTTTGTATTTAGTGTTTTACTTTAACTTAATTTGACAGATTTCTTTTATTTTAACATCATGTATCGGTTATTGGCATAAAATTAAATTTCATTGCAGAAGTGGAGAAGCACTGAAGTCAAAATATCTGATGCGGATTCAAATTGATCTGAAAGAGTATAAATTCTTGCGTGTGAATCTTTCGTGCACATCTGGCTAACTGGAAAAGGTCAACTACAATTTTACACCTCAAAGCCAAAGTGTCGGTGCCACATGCTCAAACAACCCATGATGACATCGATATCGGGACTCATGTGCACCAACATGACTAGTTTTTCTTTATAGGGTGGATTATAGTGGATTCTCAACAATAAAACAGTGAGACCTGAGCTTTATTCCAAAATCTATGGTGTGCATGGGAAAATCAAGTGTCCTGATACCATGACAACAAACAAAGAGCACAATCTGGGTAAAGAACAGCAAGGCTGCTCTGGCCAATAAACCAGAGACCTGCCGATGAACCCAACACTGCATTTTACAACACAGACCACAGCTGTTATTCACTAGGGACAATAATAGTTCAACTAATGGGTTAAATGCATTTCTTTTTTCCTGTATGATTTTTAATCAGTTGCTGTTATGCACTGATAAATGGCTGAAGTAGAAAATTTTAAATGTATATGATTTAGTACAAGTGTTCATCGCTCCATTTTGGCTTAAGCATTCATTCACTCCTGGTTCCTAATGGTTTGTTTGTCCTGCTCTTGTTCTCAGGATTACATAGCCTTTATAGGCAGACATTTTTGTTACAGTACAACAAGGGGTCTTGTTTAATAGCCCTGTGTTGCATGTATTATCAAAACAGACAAGCGTTATCAGGTGACAAGGGCCAAAGAGAGGTCAGATGTGCTTCCTGACACAATTCCTCCTGCTTTGACGCTTCATCCATCATTATTCAGGCGAGGAATGGCAGTGCTGGTCAGGACGCCACAGTTCAACATGTCGTTCAACCAGATGTGACAGAAGTCTTGATAGTTTCAAAAAAGAAAATTAAAAACATTATATTACAATACCAGGCTATTTCATCAGTTTTAGGACAGATTTCAACAGCGGAAAAGTCAGAAAACCATTTTGTAGCACTGTTTGAGTTAATCCTTAACTGATCTTGCACATCTGGTTAACTGGAAAAGGTCAACCAAAGTTTTACACCTTTTCCCCAAAGCCAAAGTGTTGGTACCACATGTTAATGCTGAGTTCACACAACGTCAGTGCGACTGAAATATGTTTATTTTCTGTTAGAGATGCACCAAAACTCTGGCCAAAGATGATAATTATCTTCATAATATGATCAAAAAGTGATAAAGGGCTATTACTTAAATTATGAACTACTTTGTTTAAAAACTCAAGTTTAAATCTATGAATATTTGCATTATAATTTTTTTTTTCATAATGTACATTTTGAACAATGGATATTCATAATTTAATTCAAGATTGTTATTACATTATTAGTGTTTCAATGTTAAAGAATAACTTTTAGTGTCCAATAGACTTAATCTCAATGTAAAAAGATGGAAATTAGCACAAACAATTATATATGCATAAACCAAAGTAAATATGCTTATACAGTTCTGAGGAATGCATCAAATTTGAACAGTGTCTCCAGTTTCCAATGAGCACTGTTTACATCAGTCAAACGTAACTTAAATGTTCTAACTTTTAAATCTTTGGAAGTTTTCGAATGATACATTTTATTAAAGTTCTTATATCTCTCATCAGTCCTCTTTAACAATAATGACAAAGACAGTAGCCTAAATGGTAAATTTCTGTTTGATGTGCAATTTTATTACAACACTCTTTGCTTTTGAATATGAATATATAACTTTTTTTTGCTATCAACCACATTACATGGATGTATTTTCATCGCTGCCACAAAAATTAAGAGCTCAGAGCAAAATCACAGAATAGTCACAGTATTTCAGACATGACGTGAACACAGCACAAAACAACTGATAACGACTTCATTACTGAGAGTTATGGGCCCTTACATGACTAGTTACTAATTATATAGTAGATTCCCACCAAAAAAAATATGCCCCTCCAGATCAACCTGTAATCAATTTAAATAAAAGTGTCTGTAACTCGGAGCAAATAAACAGCGCTTTCCCCTCTTCAGAGTCACAAAGCCACCTTTAATGAGTGAGTGACAAATGAACAATGAGGGTCTTTAATGTTCTCAGGAAAGATCCCTGTTCAAGCCCCCTCCCCACTTCCTTGTGGAGCGCTCAACTGTATCCATCATGCTCCTCTTCCTGACCCCAGGCAGCCGTGTGTGTGTGTGTGTGGTGGGTAACAGTAGTGTCATGCTGATAAAGCCGAGTGAGTTGCCCACGGAGATAGGGTTGACAATTTAAATCCTCTCGCTTCTTTTTTGTTGCTGCGATGTAACAAAGGCAGGTTCAATCTATTGTCCAGCGCTGACACAAACCCATCCCTTACAAACCAACTGTGCTGGGAACAGCCAGAGCGCTCTCAAAGCAGACCTGAAAACACTACTAGATGTGCTTTGTGATGTGATTGGAGTTACTGTAAGACTGTCACACACCAGTCGTGGGTTTCAGATAAGACATTAAATTTAATAGGAAAAATTAAGGAATTTACTTTCCTTTTTACCATATGTGCTGAACATTGGAGTCAGGCAACCTTGTACAAGCAGCCGTTGACAATATGCTCTGTGTATGTATGTTGATCAATGTTTAAAGTAAATCATTTTATCCTATAATATGCTCATATTTCTTAAAAAAAACATTTGGATTAAACTGCTCGATTCATATAGATTATGTTTGCAATATCTTTACTACATTTTTTCATTAAAAATATCTTAATTTATGTTTCAAAGATTTGCCGAAGTCGTATGGGTTTGGATTTTTCTTTAACTCATCCTCATGTTATTCCAAACCTCTATGACTTTCTTTCTAATATGCAACATGAAATAAGGGTCACATTTTATTTTAAGGTTCAATTCTCACTATTAAAAATATTAGCTATGACTTTTGCCTTAATAAACTCATAATTTGCTGCTTACTAATAGTTAGTATGGTAGATAAGTTTAGATATTGTGTAGAATTAGGGATGTAGAATATGTGCTTTATAAGTACTAATAAACAGCCAATTTCCTAGTAATTTGCATGCTAATAAGCAACTAGTTAACAGAGAGAATCGGTTCCTATGCTAAAGTGTTAACAAAATAAGATATTTAGAAAACAAATTGGAGAATTAAACCAAACATGCAACAATTGCATGAACAAGGAAACACTGAGGCATTTTTCAATATATCTTGTGCATGTTTGGAATAACGTGAGGGTGAGTATAAGACAGATTTTTGGGGTGAACTATTCTTTTAAAGACCATTGGCCACACAAACAGAGTGAAAGAGCTAAAGAAATCAATCTGGCAGGAGCAGGACTAAAGAAGTCTCCTAACGTGGCATATAGAGAGTTTATCTGAGGAGAAGCGGCCATCAAGACCGTAACATATGTTCCACACAGGTAAATATTTGCCCTTTCTCTTATCATGAACGACAGGGCCATGAGTCAGGATGCTTCCTGAGGTCAGATGAGGTCTAGCCAAAACACAGCAGCTCCAAAGATTAGATGGATTTGTAATTACTGTATTCAACCTTTATAGATAAAAATAGTACAAAAATCACATTGAGATAATAGAATAAGTTGACATATGCTAGTATAGTTTCTGATAGTCCAGTATGCAGTATATTGTGAGTTACTTACTGTTAATAGAATGTCTAAAGTGGACTATCAGAATAAAGTGTTGCCAAATGTAAATATTAGGTTTGCATTTTCAAGTGTACTGTAAAATAATTGTATTTTTATGTAGTACTCCTTTTTAGTTTTAAAATATTATACTATTATCACACTTTCTTATTTTGTTTATAAATGCATTTCTGAATGTAAAAAATAACTAAATAAATTATACTATTATTATTATTGTTGTTAATATTTTTTTTTTTAATTATATTTAAAGGGTCACACAAAGTGCAGCATGAGCACCAAACCAAATTTCCATGTGCTCTCATAAGAACCAGATTGAAAAACTTATGTGCACCCCTGTAAAACATAGGTACACGTTTTCTAACAGTAATCATAATTTGTTTTCATCATTTATTGCATTATAATAAAATTAGGGCCGGGACTCGATTAAAAAAATTAATCTAATTAATTAGAGGCTTTGTAATTAATTAATCGAAATTAAT
>JAUMHE010000043.1:18264148-18277707 GCA_032359235.1 Enteromius mattozi | reverse complement strand
TTCAAATGAACTTCTTCAAACTGCAAGCTTTTAAAACTACTTTTTAATAGGTCAGACTTTCTCAAGCCAACTTCAAAGTTTATCTACAAACTTGACTTGTCTAGATTAACTTAAAATCTAACAAAAGTAGGTTTTTGAGTTGAAACATGATGTTATCTTGTAAATTACAGACTCAGAATTAAACTCTTCAAAAGATGCTTCGAGGCATGGAATGGGAAGTGACTTCATATTTGAGAAGACAGTGAGGAAACGTCATCCATAATGGTGCAAATTAAAGTAATTTTTACAAGTTGTTCAGTAAGAGAGTAAGACAATTACAGAATAGTTTATTTTTGAACGGAACTAAAGTGCGTCCTCTACTGGGATTCAGTTCGCGCGCACTGCATCATTTCCATCCGCGCGGAGTTGATCTAATTTCTGGGGCGCGTCCTACTTTTACCAGTGTGCGTGTGTGGGCCATCATCAGTGCTTTGTTATGAGGCCATATATCAAGGTACACATGAATGTAATGCCAAACACATGAAAAGGTGCTGAAATTTAACATCCATGAGTAGCCTACTGAAAAATATACTACACATTTAAGTCAGAGTTATAATATTTATAAAGGCTGCTACATCCGACAGCGAATCGCATTGTTTTAGTGAATAAACGAAAGTAAATTAGTCGCATTTGATTTATTACCTTTATTAAATGTTATTACGTGTTATTAAATGTATTATGTGATATGGCCCGAATTTCATATAGACATATTGGATGTCTTATGTATTGGTTAAGACATACTGGTTGTCTTATTTCAGTAAAAAAGTAAAGTCTCGTTTAAATTAATCTTTTAAATCGACAAATACACAAATCTTGCGATGATAAAACATGAAATTCTAAATTATTTTCTGTTTCAAAACCTGAAAATACTTGATTATACTTCATCTGCGCTGTCCGTAGATTACAATTTATAGATTATAACCTGCATCAGAGCCATAAAAAGCATTAATCGGTGTCAAGTTATTTATTGACTTCCGGCAGTCTGATGCAAATCAGAACGCGTAGTAGAGCACCGTAAACGGCTAAAATAGAACCGGAATGCATAACCATTTGTGGGAAAAATTCCACAATAAAAGTCCAAGACAAGACCAGGCGGAGATGAATGGCTGACCCTTACCAAAAAAAAAACCCCGTAGGAATCTTATGCAGATTTCCTAAAGGATTTTCAGCTCATTTTCCTGTAGAAGCACCTGCAGGAATTTTATGAATGAAACAAAATCGATTTAGAATTTTTGATATAAATATATATATATTAATTGAATGAAATATTAAAAGAGTATCTCGCCATGAATGTGATCGTACATTAACAGAAAACAATTCAATTTAATAACAGATTTAACATATATATTCTGTTAATGTAAGATCACATTTATGGCGAGATAATATTTTAATATTTCATTCAAGGTTATTAATTTGACAGATGAATCTAGCCCTTACGAAGATGAACAATAGTTTTAATGTAGCAAAAGTGTAGCAACTTTTTTTTTTGTTGCGTTTGGATAGCCACATTTTTACAAGTACCATGGTTAAATTAGGCAGAAAGACCATTTGTGGTAACCATGGTTTAACCATAGTAACTATGTTTTCTTGGTTTCATTTGTAGTAGAACTATGGTTCATTTTGGCACATTAAGACTTTTCACTTTTACTGTTATGCAGAATATTTTTAGATTAGATTTAAATCTTAACTATGCACCAATAATGTAATTACAATCTTGGCACATCAGTGTGTAATAGACATTGTGTGAGCTGTACTAAAATTCTATAATTAAAAAAATGCAAAATGTGATAAAATCTTATGGAAATGGATGTAGAATGAAAATCTTAAAATAATTAATGCATTGATGGATGGATAATGCTTATACAGGGACATTCAGTGTGTGTTTCAACGTATCAACCGATTCACCCTCAAGTTTATTATTATTAATGGTTGCATTTAGAGTAAAACATTGTCATTTTTGCAGCTTGGAACATAATTCGGATCTGCACGGGTTAATAGACGGGGCTTTTTTATAGTGAAAATTGTAAGTGATACTAATTTTAGAAAACAGACGCCGATTGGTGGACTCTTAGTTTGAAGTGTGCCGGAAGCGAGGGAATCCTCTTTAAGTTCGCCCTCTGTCGAGCGTTTCATTCACAGCTCAGAAGAGTACTTGGTGGTACAATCACTGCTGGACGTCCTAACCGCAGAAAACTAGGAAGAAGCGTCAAAATGGTGAAGATATCTTTTCAGCAAGTAACTGCACAGAAGCCGGAAAAGGAGAACGATGAAGACAAAGAGGAAATTCACATGCCCTACTCTCACGTGAGTTACAGCTTCCCATTAAAATACCCATTATTGTCTATTGTTTTGTGGTCTGCTGTGAAACCATCCTTTGTTTTATCATGTTCCTCCAGGCAAAATGAAATCAAAAAGCACAAATATATTTTTAATCCAATTCTATTATGTTACATTTATGCATAAGTTATGCTTAAGAAAAAAATTATTTCATTTGAATAACTGAACTTTAGCATTTCCATTATGTTTCTAAAGCAGTTAGGCGATTAATAAACAAAGCTGTGGACATAAAATAATGTAATATAATAAATACAGTAGTTATGCTTAACAATAGTATTAGTATTTAATTAAATATTGTTATTATTCACTTTGGCAGGATTGTGCATGTTAAAAGAAAAAAAAGATTTTATTTGATAGATGTGAGACAGTATTGAGAGGCACAGAATTTTTTCTTTTTTTTTCCTGAGTGTTAAAATTGACTAAGAAAAATACTGACAGCAAAATTTACACTTTCATATTTCTGAGAATGCATTAGTTTCTGTCTTAATTTTAATATAACGGGTTGATAATAAGTATCAGATGTCTTATGTCTTAACTGAACAACTTTTGACTATAGTGATATTAAAGTACATATTATTATACACTTTGCCAGGCTTGGACCTGCAGTTCTGCATTGGTTTACAGCTCATAGATGCAAGCCAGTATTGAGATGCACAGCAGGATGACATTACATCATCCCTCAGCATGAACCGCCACTGCAGATTAGTGCCCAACAAATCAGCTTAATCTGTGTGTGTGCGTGTTCTCTACATGGACACTTGCTATTTGTTCCCATGATGGCAGTTATTCAACTGCAAACCCTTTTATTACCACTTGACTTGAGCTGTGACAGTGCAGATGACCGCAGCCTTTTGTTTTGATGTGCCTGGAACACTCAGTACTCGCTCCACGCTTGATCCTGTCAGCCAGGGTGAAATAGGATCTTTGCTTTCACAAAATGGATGCCTGACATCCGTCTTTTTCTCTGATTGTTGTAATCGGCTCTGAGGAATATGATGCTGACAGCAGATTTAATAATTTTCTCATTTCTGAGAATGCATCAGTTTTGAGTCATTGGAAGCTCTTAATGTGCCTTACATCTTCGGGTTTTAACTAGTAAGCTAAATAAATCCATTTATCAGGCTTCAGCTGGGAGAAACTGACATCTGAAAGCATTATGAAGTAGGATATTTGTGGGCGACTCGGAACGTTCCCTTCTCTAGTGCGTCACGTATTTAATTCGACCTCATGTGCCTGCATTCATTTTCTCTACTAGAGTGAAAATGACGTGGATTCATCTGATACTAGTGCTGTTATTTTCAGCCTGGTACCCACACACCGTCTCCTACCCGCAGCTACTGTGTGTCCTCCCTACGTAGATAGGAACTCCTGTACAAATAAGGAGCGTGGAAGTACAGTACGTGCCTATAAATATCACTCTGCCAGGCGGAGATAGTAGCTCTGTCAGCAAGTCTGTTTGATTCACGATGATCCAGAGCCTGCGTGGGCCGATCCGAGCTGGTGTCCTCAGCACCAGCGTCTCTGAGAGACTGGAGGCGGATGGATTGCTCACGCCACCTGACGTCTTGAGACGCTGCCGTGACTAATGCCTCGGAGGGTTGGGTGCACTGCAAAAAAAAAAAAAAAGATTTTCTTGCTTAGAAATTCTTAAAATATTAAATCTTGTTTTCTAGAAAAAAAAATTGTAAAAATGAAGCGAGTTTATGCTTAAAAAAAAAAAGAAAGAAATATCTCTAAAGAATAGTCTTAGTATTTTTGTCATGTTAAAGCATATAAGCATAAACCCACTTAAGTTTAACAATGCAAAAATCATTAGTAAGAAAATCATTTTTGCAGTGTAGTTTGTGCCAGCTTGCATGTATAGATTTTGCAATGGGAAATTTGGATGTACTGTAATGTGAAATTTAAAGGGATAGTCCACTCTAATATAAAAATGAATGTAATACCAAACCTTTTAGAACAAAAGATATTTTGAAGAATGTTGGTAAGCTAACATTTTTGGGTCCAATTGACTTCCACAGTATATGTTTGACCATACTACGGAAGTCAGTAGTTCCTGGAACCATTTAATTGCAGACTTTCTTTTCAAAATGTCATCTTTTGTGTTCCACAGAAGAAGAAGAAGAAAAGGTTTGAATCAAAAAATGAGGGGGAGTAAATAATGGCAGAATTTTCACTCTTCCTTTGCAATCCAGAATCAAAAAGCCAATGAAAACTATGCTAACTGCTCTGAATGCACAAAACTAATTGAAGTCGTTTTGTTTTTTTCAGCAAGATGAGTTGGTGCTCCCGGTAAGATCTAAGAAGTCTCCCTTTAGTGGCCTTTGGTGCGTCGTGCTCGGCTTGGTGATCTTCCTGTCAGGCTTGATCATGGCTTCTGTATGCCTGTACCGATACTACTTTAGCCAGCAGGTGAGATACTAGACGTCACTGGATCCGTTAATCATCTTTTATTCACGAACAAGCCTATTAAAGTTCATTGCCATAGCGATCGCCATAGCAACACCTTGCAGGATCTTTCACTCAGTCTTCCATCACTAGTTCAAGTGCACTCTATTGAAGTGCTCTGCTTTCTTTCTCCAGATCCCAGAGGACAGTTTGTTCCACTGTCGGGTGATGTACGAGGACCCCCTGTTCGCCCCTTTACTGGGTAGACAGGAGCTGGAGGAGAACGTGGGCATCTACCTGGATGACAACTACGAGCAGATCAGCGTGCCTGTGCCCGACTTCGGAAGCAGCGACCCGGCTGACATCATTCACGACTTTCACAGGGTGAGGATCTTTCCTGGAAGCACTTGAAGTTCTGCCTATTTAGTTCTGGTACATTTTCTTCTAGTTCTCTGGCTGCACAAAAGATGGTGTTAGTCATCACGGTTCCCCCAGATGGACCGTGAACCATTTCTAAGGAAACCTTTTGTCTGCTGAAATCATTGTTTAATATTCAGCGCAATGTGCCAGGCACAGGAGTACATGCAAATGTTTCTGTGAAAGCCACATTTCCAAGTTGCCCAGAAGCCATAAATCTATGAGAATGTTAGCAGAACATTTTGTACTCCCACCAACATTTAATATAACACAAGTGCATTAAAACAGTAATATTCTGAAATATTATTACTATTATTATCATTTAAAAGACTTGTTTTCTATTTGAATATATTGTAAAATGTTGTTTATTCCTGTGATTTCAAAGCTGAATTTTCAGCATCGTTAATCCAGTCTTCAGTGTCACATGATCCTTCAGAAATCATTCTAATATACTTATTTGCTGCTCAAGAAAGATTTTGTAACATTATAAATCTTGTTACTGCCACTTTTGATCAATTTAATGCATTGCGGCGTAAAAGTATTGATTTTAAATATATTTCAAAGTTTCAACTGGTGTTATGTGTTAATCTTCAACATTAATCTCTCAAATCATTTGAATTTGTTTCAAGAGTCGTTATTAACGGAGGTGTTGTCTTTTCTCGTTAACACAGGGACTCACAGCTTACTATGACATTGCGTTGGATAAGTGCTACGTTATTGAACTCAACACGACAATCGTCATGCCGCCCAGGAACCTGTGGGAGCTGCTTGTCAATGTCAAGGTAACGGATTGCATAAAGTTTTATGCAATGCATGAACAAAAGGTCTCAGATCGTGAGTCACACAGTTGATGTGCAGCCTTTTTTTTTTCTGGAATGTGAAATATTTAATGAATGATTTCTCAAGGTAGAACTGCGCATTCAGAAATCATTTGTTAATAATAAAAACTTTATTTTAACCTGCAAAAGCAGCATTCCCATGGACATGAAATATCTGGAAATATATAAAAATGTTTTAGGATGATAAAAGAAGTCATGGAAATTTACTTAAGGATTTTAAGATATTATTTATTTTTAGTTTATAATTGAATAAGTTATTTAGTGCATATTCAAATATTTAGAATATAATTACAATTTTTTTTTAAATTCACCCTAGTTCTAAAGCATTTAATCAAGTAACTTTTTTTAATAGAATAAATTGTTTATAGAATCATTTTTTTTAGTATTTTTAATTTATTCAATATAATAAAATGAATGCATGCAAACCCCAAAAGGAATGTGTCATTTTCCCAGCAGAGGCGACACACAGATTTCTGATGTTTAATTCGTCATGGCATGTGTCAGTGTTGATGGGATAAAGCCCATAGCCCCATGTGACCATTTGTATCCACCTTTTGTTTTGTCAGCGGGGGATGTATTTACCCCAGACCTATATCATTCAGGAAGAGATGGTGGTGACGGGGCGTGTTAGGAACATGCGTCAGCTTGGACCTTTCATCCACCGGCTCTGTTACGGAAAAGAAACCTACAGACTGAGACGCCGCAGTAGCCAAAGACGTGAGTGTCATAACTTCTTGATTTAGCATATTATTGAAGTACAAAAAATTAAATCGAATCAGATTCTTAATGTTTTTGAAGGAAGTCTCCAATGCTCACCAAGTCTGGAAATCTGGATTCTTTGATGGAAAATGATTTGTAAAATCATGTGCGTTTACAATTACTTTTAATCCATTTACAACATCCTTGCTGAACAGAAGTGTTAACTTTTTAAATGGTAGTTTAACACAATAAGCAGCACAAATGTTTTTAACATTGCAGATAATGTTTCTCGAGCGTCATATTAGAATGGCTTCTGAAGTAAATTAGATTTAAAAATTTAAAAATGTGTTCAAACAGAACCATCTTGAATCTGTGGTTGTCTGTAGGCTTAAGTTCCTGTTTTCTTCTTCTATCCACCCAGTTATCTTGCAAACATCTGACACTTTTTTTAACGGTTGCTGATAACACAACCATTAAAGCTTCTTCTTTTTATGAGTCAGAGTGCTTTAGTCCAATGTTAGATGTTGAATCTAGGTGGATCTAGGCATGTGCTGGGTACATTCAGCCTGGTGCGTGTGGCACGTTGACACCGATCTTCATCCTGATTAATGCGTGTGCAAGTAGGTGTATAAACGTGACTCACGATTGTAGAACACAGAACGTCTCCGGTTAGGAAACCACACAGAGGGGGATGTGATGCACGTCAGGCACTGATGCATTGTGGGAGCTGTCGTTTGGATCAGAGGGAAACTCTCTGTGATGTGATGCAGAGGCTGAGGTGTGGGAGCTGTAGCTTGGCTCCTTAAAGACTTCCTCTCACTCATCCGGGCGCAGATGGTGTTTGGGTAGCCACAGGAAATGGAACTTGACTTGCGCCACATTTGTGCCACACCAAGAATGTGACCACAGAGTTCAACTTCTTCTCCAAAATGTTTTTTCAGTTAGAAAATGTAGCCTTTGACCCGAATGACTAGCTTTGGAATGATTCAAGCTTTAAAAAAGTGCAAATTAGAAATAAAAAGACAAGGGTAGGATTTAAGTGAGTTGCTGGTTATGGAGTCGGGTAACATTATCTTAGTAATTTGCAGATATTAACTGTAATTATTTCCCTTTTCCATGGAAGGTTTTCTTTGAGTGGATCTCTGTTCAGGATAATAGGTAGTATAGTAGTTCTTTGGGAGTAGTTAGTAGTGGAATGGTAGTTAGTCATGGTTGAGTTGTTTGTAAATTTAAAAAATATCTCTTTCTGTATATGAAGTACGCTACCATTTTCTTTAATTTTTTTATTTTAACACTTATTCAACAAGGAATGTTATAAATTATGTTTGTTCATCAAGTAATTTTTTATCAAATGTATCACAATATCTCTGAATATGTTAAGCAGCACAACTGTTTTTAACATCGATAATAATTATTTTCTTTCTTCTAAATTAGCAAATTAGAATGATTTCTGAAGGGTCATGTGACCGTGATGACTGGATTAATAATGATGAATATTCAGCTTTGCATCACAGAAGTAAATTTATACTTGAAAGTGTATTAAAATAGAAAATGCTTATTTAAAATGTAATATATTATTTGATAATAGTGTAATGTTTTTTTTTTGTTTTGTTTTTTTTTGTATTATTAAATACATGAAGGCATGGTCAGCATAAGAGACTTCTTATACTGAGATATTAAGATATTAAACAACAAATTTTACTGACTCCAAACTTTTGAATGGGAGTGTAAAATACTTCCTGAATCAGGCAGTACAAAAAGTATAGCTAGGATGTTGAACACATGAAATTGACATTATTATGTACATGCAACATCCTTGCTTAACCCTACTTTAACTTTTTTTTTTAGGTGTCGATAAGAGAGAGACCAGGAACTGCCACAGCATCCGGCACTTCGAAAACACATTTGTCGTAGAGACAAAAATTTGCGACCGACTCATGCTGTAGTTTCCCTCTCTTCTCTTCAACTCTACTGAGCAAAACCCAAAACTGACCCATCCCTATCCGTCCAGCTTAACAGCACTTTATCAGCATGATAAACCTGTACATAATGTTAGATAATGCCATATTTGTGTGTTTGTTGGTTAAAATTTTCCAAGGATAAACTGTAACTACATTTTTCACCCAAGTTTGTTGTTTTTTTGTTTCTTTTCTTCTTTTCTGTATATGTCTAAATTGGTTTTGATTGGCGTATTATGAAGCACACTGTCTAGTTCGTAGTTTCATTTCACTCTCAGGTTACTTGTATTTTTTAATTTATTTATTAATTATTTTTAAGTGAGGAAGTTTCTGCAGCTATAACGGTGAGATTAGTCTCAGATGTCTGGCATGCACTGAAAAATGATTTGCATTGTACTTTTCTTCCTCTTTAGCCTCAGTTTGTGTAACCAATGGTGTTTGTGGTGGTCCATTATTTTCTGTGTTAGCTAAGAAATCCAGAATTAGAAAATTGTCTTCAATGCCAAAAGATGTATACCTCATATTTTAGAAATGTATGACTTTAAGCCTGTTATTTAAGTCATAGCGTGAGTTTTTGAACGTGATATAAGCAATATAAGTTTTCTTATCTTGGATTTCCTAACTTGACATCCATTTTTTGTAGTATTGTTGGTTATCTGGGCGGTTTATCATGTTCAAATACTCTGTGTGTTGTTCTTTAATACATGTGAATAAAGTTTGTAGAAAAATGTGAAAATCTAGCCACTGGATGTTGGTTTGAAATGTTCTGTTATATCTACATGCAGTATGTTTATACTGATAAGAACGGGCTATTCTTTGAAGGTGAATTTTCTTAGGCACAGATGGGCAGAAATCTTTGCTGTTCCTATTACTTTTTTTTTTTTTTTTTTATGTACGGTCCATCCATGATTAATGGTAGATCATTAGACCTCATCTGAGGTGGAATCATTTCATTTTGCTTGCACCTTTTTCTAATTGTACCATTTATATGTATTTGTTCCTCTTCCACATACTGGTGTAGCAACAAATGGTTTTATCTGGAGTAAATGAGGCATTTGATTTGATGCACTCTATTCTGCTGCTTTGTAAAAAAACAATTGCTTGTAAAAAAATTCATCAATAAACTGCTGAAACACTACTCTCTCTCTCTCTGCTGATCCTTACAGATAAGTAAGTGCATACATCAGACCTCACAGCGCACTTGGCCCACAAACCACATCACGAAAAAGATCCTTCGTGTAAAACAACAGGAGAGGGTGTGGACTTCAACGCTGTTGATTTGAAGCTTCAACTTTCACTTCCTCATACATGCCACCTTGTGAGCTTTGTGCAATCATGTGAACCGTTTCTCACTTTTTCAAACCTCATTTTAAGTTAAACGTATTATAATGCAGAAGTCACCCGGGAAGATAAAAGTGATAGATAAAACTTGGCAGAAGTATGCTTGGTTTATTTCAACCAACATAATGCATGACACAGAAGTAAAAGTGCATAAATATTACCATGCTTAACTTCAGTGCAAGCCTGAGCATGTAAAATGCAGTATAAATGTATTGCTTAATGACACAAGAACACAAAAAAGACTAACTGAGCACTTTTTAACTGTAATGCTGGTAGAAATGAAGCTAATGCAGTAAAAAATAGTAATATACAACCATAGGGCCAATATTTCTACAGTAGCTACTGCCCTTGGTTCTCAATGATAAGCAAATATACATAGAAACAGCTTAGTTGATTTGCAACATTGCGAGTTTTGCTGAACAAATTAAAGTCACATTGGCAGGTAATAAATCACTGGCTCAGCAATCGGTGTCTTCTACCCTTTTCACCCACTTAGGATGCCTGAGCGAGGTAAACAGAGTTGCAAACTTTTCATGCAATGCACATGAGCAGAGATGTACCGCGGTCCTGTGCATGAGTCAGCTTTTGGTTTAAGACCTGGGTTGTTTTTTTTTTTTTACATAACCATTTCCTTTCAGACAAAGAACTTGTTTACCTCAACAACATAAGTGATTATGATAGGAGTTGCCTTATTATCCGTTCCAACTCATGCTCTGAACCAGGCCCAGACCAACAGTTTTGGATGAAGAGTCACATCTGCTTCTACCTTGAATATTCTTTGAGCTGAAATAGTAGATCAAAGGGTCCAAACAGCTGTTTGTGCTGGCCATGCACATGGTAACAGTCTGTAGGTTGAAGTAAATTTCCAGAGTTTTAACATTCAAGAAGTTTTGTTTGCTCAGGCCGAAGAGGATAAAAGCAATGTGAAATGGGATAAAACAAATGGCATAGATGAGCAAGTTAGACATAAAGAGTTTCACAATCTTGCTTTTACTCAGCTCAGTGCTGCTAGAGGAAGTTGCCATGCTGTAGCCTTTCAGCTGCCGTACGACTGCCACTGTGCAGCCCAGAATGAGGCAGAAAGGTATTAAAATAAAAAGGAAAGTGACAATGCAGAGAATTATAAAACCGTTCTTCCACTCTTCATCTGTGTATTTCTCAAAACAGCGTGTAACATTACAGTCTTTGTCTATATTTTCAGGATGGTTTAGGGCTGTTGGCACTGCCAATCCAGCGATGATCAGCCACACGATCACACAAAACACCCAGGCCATCGGTACCGTCCTTAACTGTCGCGATCTCAGTGGATACACCACGGCCAGCATCCGGTCCACGCTGATGAGCGTGATGAACAAGGAGCTGGAATAAATGTTGACGGCAAAGAGGGTCCCTGGAATCATGCACAGAGCGTTTCCCAGCTTCCATTCACCTGTGGCGAAGTAAATAATCCGAAAGGGCAGGGAAAGCGTGAAAAGTAGGTCCGATAAGGCCAGGTTGGCCATGTAGATCACCGGAACGGATTTCTTCAAGCCAGTCCGACAAACCAGTATCCAAAGAGACACAGAGTTCAAAGGAAGACCCAACAGCAGCACGATGGTGTAGGTGGAAGTGAAAAGTGGATATCTGAAATGAGACGTGCTGCAGTTATCTGTGTTGTTGTGTGGCATTTTTTCCAAAGTCAAAGGCGAATTGAAGAGAAGTGCTGTTTCGAAATGTGAAATGGCTCTGTAACAATTTTTTTCCTGTGTGCTACCTTTTTTTTAGTTCCACTTGTTAGTGACGGAAACAGTGGGAGGTGTTTGTAAGAGAACTGCATTTACATGCTGATATTTAAGAGGAGCAAACTCTGGTTTGGGGGGGGGGGGGGGGGGTTGAAGATGTTTTGACGTGTGGTCAAATGTGAACTAGTTAAATTAGGTAATATGGGATTCAAACTTTAAAGTCTGTGCTTGTTTACTATAAATATTGTCTCCAAAAGACATCAAACTGTCACTATGTACACTCTCGATACTATTAAATCGCTAATAATGTATAATATGTAGCTTTCAAGGGTAGATATAATACAAACATGAACATTTTAGCTTTTTTTTTACCTTTTGTGGAAGCAAAAAAAACCCAAAACAAATTAAAGTAAAAATTTTTAAAAAAGTAAAACATTTCTTTAAAATTAAATAAATTCATCACATCCATGTAATCTTTACATAATTCAAAAGCAAGCTAAAATGGAGTGTTTGTTAAACATCCCCTTCATGTAGAAATACACATGGTCAAACTGCAAGGTAAAACATTCGTTTTAAAATCACTGATAGCGTAGCAGATAAAATCAGTATAATAACTCAAGCAACAACAAGAACAAAACAAATGCTATATGCTTAATAAAGTTAGCACGTGGTCAATATGAATGTGAACTATCTGCAGAAAAAATAAAATAATGTATTTCTGCTAAAATCTAAATGTAACCGTTCAAATCAAACCTTCAGCACAGAGCTTTTCTGTGTTGTTTACATGAGAAGCCATATACAGTAGCTGCATACAGTAGCTAAGTGTTTGTGCAAATTATTAAAAGGCTACAACCTCCCAATCTTACATCTGCTTTCAGATAAGAGAGATAAACTGACTGGTTTGTCTAACCACAGTCTCGCTTACTTATAATGTCTTTACGTTAAAGGTCAGTTGAGATGCACAAGCAGACAGAACAGCTTTTCGAAAGTCCTGTGGGTGGAGGGTTTGAGGAGGCTCAACGCAAACAGGATGAAAGTATTGCACACACACTGAACAGCGCATTTTGTTTACAAATAACGTGTTATTATTTCGGCATGAGTATTTTTAAGTTAAACTGTGTAGCTGCTGCTGCATGTAATGTAGCTGCGTAAATCTAATTAATATTTAGAACATTAATATAACTTTTGTTTTTTACTTATATGTTTTATTACATTTAATAAAAAAAATACATTACGATAAATTAATAAAATATTGTATTTTTACAATTGTTTTAGAATATGTCACATTTCGGTATACTGCATCTGTGGCTCTGGTTGTTACCATCTACTCACCTGCAGGTAAGTTTTGATGTGTTGGCGCCATCTAGAGGTCGATGTTACACAGGTTCATGGAGCCTCGCTTTGGCGCGGTTTCTCTTGACTAAAAATAAGGAGACGCGTTTAGAAGACAGAGAGCAGAAATAGCGAGGTGTGAAGGGAATATTTCCTACAGTCCATTCAGACAAACTTTAAATGTATTTTGTCGTTTGGCAGAGATAAACGTGCCGTTCCGCACGTGCACGTGAATGACGTAGGCTGCTGCTTGTGAACGACAGGTAAAGATATTTTACAACTAATGACTGCCTACACGAAAACACTGCAAATATACAACTGAAAATGGGTAATCTTTAAAAGTACGTATTATTGCACATATTATTTATTTACACTTTAAAACAATTCTATTCATTCATTCACTCACTCACTCACACACACACACACACACACACACGTTGGTTTTTGTGATTTATGGGGACTCTCCATAGGTGTAATGGTGTTTATAC
>JAUMHE010000043.1:18252124-18264047 GCA_032359235.1 Enteromius mattozi | reverse complement strand
TTGTAATACCTATGTCATACCCATGTCATTATACAAATTTGTGTCCTCATAAACCACATAAACATGCACACACACATTACATTACCCTTATATTACTCTGTCCTCTTTAAATTACTTTAATCCCCCACAAAAATCATCGTTCCCTTTTAGTTCCTCTCATATATGGTGTTATTCTGGCGCCATCTTCAGGCCATAGAATATATATAGGCTACCAGAAAAAGAAGGAACTAGCTTAGCCTACAAACACATGGGCATGGCAACCCATTGTGATCATATTTGAAAGATGTTGCAAATTTGGAATAGCACAATTAATTTGGAATGATTCACATAAACCTACAACAACTGCTGAGAAAAGTTCATTTTAAGCTTCTCATTATGCTTTCATCCTCACACAGAAAAAAAAAGTTCTAGCAGAACAGTTGGTTAAAGTGCATCAAGGGCCATGTGGTCAAGGATGTAGCTGATTCAGAATATAAGCAACAGTTCAAAAAAGACAAAGGAAACATGGCGGAGACAACGGAAATACACACTTTATTAGAGAGAAAATGATTTTAAATCAGCTTTTATGAGGCCTCCAGTGCTATTTGTCCTTTTATCATTATCACATTTTATTAATCGATAAATTAATTTATAAAGTGTGTAAAATTGCAGTAATTTTAGAACATGGCAGCAGCGCTTAACAACAACATATATACCGCAGTATGTGACCACAAGCAGGTGTCGATGTGATAGCCAGTCTTTTCCTGTTGGTTTAAAACAAACTTGTTGTTTTTTTCGGTTTATCTAGATAAGCCTGATAGAGTACAACACATTTGTGCATTCCCAAAACAAACAAACAAACAAAAACCTTGCATTGTTTTCAGAACTGTTAATCATGTACTTCTATTTAAGTAAGGAGGATGTTGCCACATTTCATATATCATATAAACAGACAGCTGAACTCCAGATATGAGATGTCACTTGCTGTCTGACTAACTGAAACTAGTGGCACATGGCTCTGTACCCACACATTCTTACCCACAACATGTGGAAATCGGTGCCATAATTCATACTCAATTCAATTCGTAATCTATTCAAAATATACACAGTTTTATTGACATCCAGTGCAAAACAGGTGAGACAAGTCTACATAGATATATTAACATACTGATTTAGGAGGGAAAACACAGAAGAAAAGAGGTAATTGTATGTAATGCCATAGCCAATGTTGCATGAGAAACGTTTCTGAGTCATTGTAAAGGTTTCATGGTGGTTTTTAAGACGACCATCGCGTGTGAGCATGAAGACCTCAGGTTTCTCATGTTGACAGTGTTAGCATGAGATAAGACAAATACAGAATCTTTAAGGCAAAATCCTTATCACAGGATCATAAATCAATCCTAAATGTGACACAGTTTTGATTGAAAATACCATTAAACGAAGCACCGCAGTGATTACGTATTTTTGTAGGCCTTGATTTCCTCAATAAAAACCTGATACGTTTTTCCATTGACTTCCTGGAAAATAAGCTCTGTGACCAACAGAAGCTTATCATTGTTACGTGTTTTGTTCATCATAATCTTCTTCACAAATGAACAACTTCTAGACATTTTAAAGCCTGAATCCTGAATACAATCACAGAAAGTAAAAAAGATAAATGTAGGCTATAAATGAACTACACCACTGTCACACGACGTCATCTTCACCATCACGATACTTCAGAAAACTCTTTTATTGTTTATTAAAAGACATATTCCTTTCCTGTTAACCTGAAAAAGCAGACTAGTGAGTTGATGAGTTTACCTGTTTTAAGTTCAGTGCCCCAGGCCACCTCGGTTCTCGTTTAGCCAACCTCCTTTTTCGAATTAGTGAAAGATTTAAGACGTTGCGGGTGTATTGCTGATGTACTTTCAGTCATAACGTAGAAATATCTTGGGCTTGTGTTAACTGCAGACTTTGACTTCAGGACGATGGAACCGAAAGTGCTAAAGTGTTGAATTTCATTTCCAGGTTTTGGCCTACAAAAATACATTATTCCTGCAGCATTCTATACTTTTTTAAAATTCCAAACATAAAATGTCAAAATCTTTTAAAATAGGAGTATTGAGAAATCACCCGTCTCTCTTATAGCCCTACACTCTAAAACAGCAGAAATGGGTCAGGGAAGCAGCCCACCTATTTTTAGCCAATCAGAAATGGTCTCAGATGTTATCATTTTCTGTGGGTGTTTGCTTTCATGGCTTTAGAGGGTAGAGTGTCAAGGATGTGGTTTTAAGGAAGGATAGTTATCTCATTTAACATAAGGTATTATGGAACTTAGACTTCCATTTCACAAATGAGATGGATTTGGGTGATCCTGATTCTAAACGCCAATCCAGACTCAAATTTTGGGATTGTGCAGTTCTGTTTCTGTTCTGTTCCCTTTTTCTTGTCACGCTTTGTAGAATTTAATGGATAGTCCACCAAAAAAAGTGAATACCTGTCATCATTTACTCACCCTCATGTCATTCCAAACCTGTGTGGGTTCTTCTGCAGAAAGTCGCTTTTAAAAGTAATGCATTACAATATCGTGTTACTGCCTAAAAAAGTAACTAATTGTGATGTTAATGCTGAGCTTGCTGGTTTGCTTTTAAGATAAAGAGTTCAGTTTTTGGCAAATGTAAAAAGCCCTTTGACACCAAAAAAGGAAATGAACAAGCCTCAGATTGATGGACATGTATGGTTCTCTGATGTATGGTAGCACGTTAAATTATTATTATTTTTTTTTACATTTAACACAATGTTACATTGTAACTGTGTACACAACACCTATGCACCTATGCAACAGGCTAGTTCACACTGCAGGTCTTAATGCTCAGATCAGATTTTTTGCTGAAATCCAATTTTTTCACGCTGGTGTTGTCATTTAAATGTGACTGCCATCAGTCTCGTGTGAACCGTATACAGCCGTTTACAGAAGTGACCCACAATACGTGGCGTCAGATGCAGCGCACTGTGTTTGCAGAAATAAAAATGGATGCTGCTTGTGTTAGTGTGTGTTTAGCGATTTTTAAGTTAATGTGAAATCAGAGCCTAAACAACGAAGTGATAAGAAGAAGAATATTAATCCTCCAGCGCAGAATTGTGACATGGTCGTTCATTGCAAAAAATCTGATATGTATCCAATTTAGGACCACATACGTAAGTAGCCTAAGCCTGATTTTAAAAAATCGGAATTATGCTGTTCAGACTTAAGACTTATCCGGAGTTCAGTCATAAGAAAATCAAATATGGGTCACATTTGGACAAAAAAGTCGGATTTGGGCCAGTTTAGCCTGCAGTGTGAACTAAGCCTAACTTTTGATTCCTCTCAACGTAAGAACATGAGAGCTGTCAATAAATGAAAAACAAAGTAACTGGCATTATTATTTGAAATATATTTAAAAATATTTGATTTTCATTTTGGACATGAGTGAGAAAATGATAACAGCATTTGGATTTGTGGGTGAAAAATACCTTCAACTGGAATGAGAGGAGTATATTTTGTCAATTTATGTCCATAAAACATGCATTGAACCTTAACAACCTTTTTAAAAACAGTCCAACATGTGTTCTGGAAGGTGCAGTCACATTTACTGATGTTTGACGAATTTTGGCGACAAGCAGGTTATTTTAATAAGAATACACATGATCTGAAATTTAGGGTGAAAGATTTCCCCATGCCAATTTTGGATTTTGCAGTGGGTTTAAGTTGGCTTGTGAATTTGCTGAGCTAGGGTGCGTTTCCTGAACAACTGATTAACCACCATAGTATGATGTGTTGTTTTGGAAACGAACTAGCTAGTCACCACGACTGTTTCCTGAATACAAACGCATCTCCGTCGTTTGAACAACATAGGGTCATTGTTAATGATGCAAGTATTGGAGGAATAACTTACGCTATTTAACTGATTAGAGATCTCTAAGATCCTGCTGCATTGAACGTGGCACATACTGATTAATTTACTATTTTTTGTTCGCAGTCATTTTGCTTTATTTGATCTTTGCGGGTTCCCTCTTGCGTCGTACTCCATTTGTGCACATGTGCACTTTTCAAAAGCAGCGTTTAGAATGGATGCGCAAAAATACATAATTAAATTCATTTTATATTTAGATAGAATGGAAGATACACATAGTAATGCATGTTAGCTTGCTTTTTGTCTTGGGGAAACACAGAATCTTTGAACTATGCTGTTAACGACGGAACTTGCGACCATAGTTGGCTAACGTTGCCTTCAGGAAACGCACCCCTGACCAACAGAAAGCTTTTGGGTTTGAATGTTACTTTTTTTGTGAGCTGTGCTTTTCATGTCACTACTTTTTTTTTGACAAAAGACCGCAAACTTTCGCTAGTGTGACCACACCTTTACTCTCACCGGAGAGTCAACAGCACACATTATGAAAGACTAACAAACCCAATTCACCTCAGACCTCTGAGGAGCTGGTGATTCTCGCTCTGCTGATGGACACTCTAAGCGTCTCCTTGGTGGATCGGACTTCCTTCGCGATGAAATAGTAACACAGTGCGTCCAAGCAGCAGGTCACATTTGCGATGTTTATTGACACCTGGATGAACAGGGCGATGTTCTGTTGCTGTTTGCAGTCTGAAATAATGCGATTACGGACAAGATACTGCAGGAATATGGCCAGGTGGCAGGGGGTGAAGGGCACTAGGAAGGCCGCTAGGCTACTGTAGATGATTCTCACCCCAGCTTGCTTTTTGTGGTCACTGTCCTTTGAGGCTTTGAGAGTATGGACGCTCTGAATGGAACAGACCACCAGTATTGTGGCAGGCAACAGGAAACCAAAGACCTCCAGGCACATGATTAGTGCAGTGTTCCAACCTTTATCAGAGAAGCCATGGAAACAGGTGAAATTCCCTTTTTTATCTTCCCGGAAGGTGTAGGTGGGTGAACTCGCTGCCAAAACGAACACCCAAATGAAAACGCAAACAATCATGGCGTTTTTTTTCGAACGCACCTGCTTTGCTCGAAACGGGTGGTTTATGGCAATGTACCTGTCTATGGCTATGCACACAATCGTGTAGATGCTGCCGTACATAGCTACAAAGTAAAGACTTTCCAGAAACGAGCAAAAGGTCTTCTTGTCTTCTGCCCACACATTGTGCGCCGCATGCATTTTGAAGGGCAACTGCAACAGCAACAGCAGATCCATCAGAGCCAGGTTGGTCATGTAGATGGAGGACTCAGTCCATTTTCTGAGCAGCAGACAGAAGACCACTAGTGCTGCGATGTTTAACACCAAGCCGAACACCAGGACTGGCACGTAAATCACCAAGTCCAGCATCCGAGTTAGAGAGTCCACATCTTTAGTTGAGCAGTTTGGCATCATAGTGAAACTGGCATGGAGAGAGGTGTGAAATACATCACATACTTCTTCATGAAATTTCTAACTTTCACAACTGAAATTTGAATGTCAGCATGCACAGTCATCATTGTTATGTTTTCTATTTTCACTTGCTGATGCCACAGTTAATGTATTTATATTAAGTTTCAAAAAAGAGCATTTAAAAAAAAATAATTTAAATGCAAAATGCTGTGTTTTTTTAATGCAAAATGCTAGGTCTGTTTTATATATGCATTAAAACTGACTTGCTCGGACTTTTAACACAAAGAACTGCACAAAATTTTCTTTTTAAAATTGTTTTTGTTTAAATAGGCAAAGCAAAGCTGCACGCAGAAAGTACCGAATGACATGAAGCACATTTTTCATTATGATGTTTTGTGCGACTTCGGACACATCAAACATTTTACAGAGCAGGTTTCTATTCTTGTTCTCATTTTAAACAAGTTTCCACTTAGCTATTGAAAAAAAAGAACATGGTGTTGATATGCTTTTTTTATGTACTCTGTATGATACACCCTTCTCTTTATTTAAAATAATAATAATAAAATCCAGACAATTCCAGTTTCATTTTGTAAATAAAAAATCTTATGCATGCAAATTTTCTCATGCTTTGTTATTACAATTTAAAATTCAGCACTGCATGGTGCAAATTTGCGCAATAATTTTATTGTAATAATTATAGTAAAATATATTTATGTGAATATTATTAAAAATATTAAAATGAATGTTCGTTTATTGTTATAAGACAAAGATGAGAAAAAACAACTGTAATGATTGACTGCTATTTGTAGTTCGTTCAATTGTTCTGCGTATAATTTTTGCCGCTCTTTAGTTCATCAGTAAATATTCTTACCTTTGCCGATGACTTCAAAGTATCATTTCTCCTAGAGTGAAACTGGTGGTACTTTTTTCCGTGATGATGCACTCATGAAGTAAAACTTTGTTAAGAAACAAAATATGACCGTTAAAAAAAAGGAAAGGAAATGGTGACTGTGTAACAATGAAATTACCAAATAACCTCAATTTTGGACACATTCACACATTCTAATAAACACGCGCTTACACACACACATAAAAAAACTTGCTTTTCTCTCGCAAAAACCCCTACAAATAAGTTGTGAAGGTCGTACCCCTGCTGCCAAAGATCAGCAGTCCTTTCGCAAACCAATAAACCACAAGAACAAAATCCGTTAAATGTGACCTAAGCAGGACAAACTGGCGGATGTCTTTTTTTCTTCCTGCATTATCTATGAAGTACAGCCAATATTTAAGCCTCCCTCTTGCCAAATGTTAAACCTCTTTGACGTTTCATCTACTTCTATATATTTCAAGACACATGTCAATAAACCACAGTCTTTTCCCCTTTTCAGACACGTGGGCTACATCTGTCACGAAAGCATGTCTGGTCTGCAAAAATCACCATTAGTCTCATGAATGAAATGAGGACTGGTTTTGTCCCACCTGTACATTACAAAGCATAGCAGTGGTATTTGCACAGTTATATTGCTAATTATACAGTCATAATATTTTTTCACGCAAAATTTCAATTAAACTGCAAGCATTTTTCAAACACTGAATACATTTACTGAAACTTTGCCTCTGTGCAACATCTACTGACTTCAATAAAAAAGGTTGCTAAAACAAAGACACACTCTTACACACACACACACAAAATAATTGTGTTAAACGAAATGAGTGTCTGCTTACCAGGATGTGTCTCATATGAGATACTTTCCCTTAAATGCTATCAAGAAAACTGTAGTTAGTAGCACTTCTGTTTTCAGAGGTTTTGCCTGTGACCACATCCTTGCTAACAGAAACATGCCTTTGGTACTTTCTGATATCTTCCTGTTAGCCTGTAAGTAGGCTACTTCGTTTTCTCTTAGTCAGTATAATCACAGCTCATATACATGTGTATAGCTGACATGAGATACATTTTTGAGAAGTTAACACACCCTGTGGTGTGCAGCATACTATATTTCATCCTCATCTATATGAAAAGCCTATACGGCTACACTGAGCTCATATTAACTGCAAGGTTATTTGTACTTTTAAAATGCATATCACGGTAACAGGAGCATTTAAAATATAGACATGATTAAAATGTTTTTAAAAAGTACAAAAAGATGGGCAGTTACAGATATACATGACAAAAACAAACAAAAGAAGTTATTTACCAATCCAAAATTTAAAAAAAGTTTCAAATATAAATAGAATTCAACGTCCTATAAAGTGTTGCTTTTCAAATAAGTGAATCTATAGTGTTAAGAGAATTTAGATATGCTATATTTAGATGTTTTTCATTTTAATTTTATTTTATGTATTTTTTAAATTTAAAATAGACTACATAATAACATTTCAAGTGTACACTTTGCTTAAACTGTATATAATCTACATCTATCAATCAATTAAATTGAATACAAATTTATAGAATATTCATATATTTTTCATTTTATTCAATGTATTTTTAAAAATGGACATTTTTAGTGTACACTTTCCTTAGTAATCTATAAAAAATGTTACCTCAAATCTTAATTAGAAATGCAAAAGTATATATTGTTATTTTTATAGATTTAAATTCACTGCTAGAAAATATTTTGTAAATAATGTGTTTAAATAAGTTCACGAAAAGACCAAAAATAAACAACAATGTTGATTTACAGGGAATTATCAGGCAACATATAAACAATGGAAATCGGTCATAAACACAAACCCTCACTTGTATTGGGGCAAAGAGGATCACGTTACAATGCAGAGGAAATAGAGATTATTTCCTTTTTGTTTTGACTGTTCCAAGGGCAGCACATAACCCACACACAAGAATCTTTAAAGCGCAATATTATGTAATGTCATTTCTCAGAATTACATTGTTGCATGACACAGCATCTGTTCGTGTGCTTGCGATTAGATGTAGATTAGGATTATAGAGTTAGGGAGATATCTTTATTTGTTGGTGCTCTAGAGGAAGAGAGAAAAAATAATTTACTGATTAAATAATCAACCTTGGTTTAAAATACGCTGTTTTCTTGTAATGCAGACAAAATAAATCATGTTTAGCATCTTAAATGAAGAGCTTAAACAAAATATTTGTAAAGCAAAAATGCCAGAAGTAACACTTTACAATAAGGGCCTTTGGTTAACATTAGATTAGTTAACGTGAACTAAGAATGAACAATACTTCTACAGCATTTATTAATATTAATTAATGCTAATTTCCACATTTACTAATGCATTATTAAAATCACAAATGTGTTTGTTAACATTAGTTAATGCACTGTGAGCTAACATGAACTAGCTATAACTATAACATTAGCAAACATTAATAAATACTGTAATAAATGTATTGTTCATTTCTTTGTTCGTGTTAGTTAATACATGAACTAATATTAACAAATGACACCTTTTTGTAAAGTGTTACCGTAATTGTTTTCTTAGCGGTTTTGATATTTTATTAGCTAATTAATGATTACTTAGATCAAAGAAATGACTTCTTTTTAAATTGCATCCAGCAGAATAATATACTCAACAGTGTAAACACCACAACTTCACTTCCTATAACACCTTTGTTGTACTGCACATATGCATGTTTGGTAACCTAGCAACAGGCCTAGCTATTTTCGGAGAACAAATTGCATAAAATAAAACATAATAACATAACATGATAAAATGAAATTGGCAAATGTTTTTAAAAATTACCCCTGAGGTTTAAATCTCGTAAAACATCCTTTTGTGATGTAAAAGATAATCATATTCAATAAAAAAAATAATAATAATAATAATTAAAAATAAGACAAGACTGGTAATGTAGGATTAGGGCTAAGATTTGGGTGAGGTTTTAGACTTTTTAGGAACAACAACTCTAAACAAAATACATGAACATGTAGGTTATTAATATGAATATGAAAAAAAATACAATAGCAATAGACTATTAATACGAATAGGCTATTTATAAATATGTGGAATAAAAATGTGTACTTTTTATTTATCTATTTAAATTTGTAAAAGAAGTGTATGTAAATAGCCTATTTCTATGGAAGACTAATGAATGTCAATTTATTTAATGATGCACTAATTTAAAAGAAAAACACGAGAAAATGGCGAATGTAGTGATTGGCCGATTTGTGTAGTTAATACAATTGTTCATTTAAAAACTACTCTCTGCAGTGCGTGCATGCATAATATATGTGTGGGGGCGCGAGCGCGCTTCTGGGAACTGCTGCTGTCAGCACGCTCGCTCTTATCCGGGCAATTTTCAGCATACGTGTTGTCATGTGACCCAGATTCAGCCATCTTGTGGATACGAAACGAGAGACGCCACTCGCACACAAACTCAGCGCTGTCAGTAAAAGCAGAGGTAAGACAGCGGGCCCGGCGTACATGGTTTTGCTCTAAAATAAAACTTAACTATTCCTACGCTAACTCTCAGTAACATAGACCCGCCCCAACTTAGCGGACCGACGCTATTCTAGCCCGCATGGTTGTTAGGCCTGGAAGCACCGGGCTCGATTAGGCCGGCCTACCGCTGATGATGCTATCAGCGATCCGCAGGCAGCTGTAGTTGAGCGCGGTGTGGATGGAGACAGTGAGCACAGGCCGCACGTATTAAAACTCGTGTCAACTCACTCACACCCTCACTTCGAGGTTTTTCTGCGCTCCTGTCGGCATTTGTACCGACAGTAATTGACACTTCGTACATTTCGCGGCGGTACGTGGGCTGGTTTAAATTTGGTAGGAGTTGGAAGTCAGAAAGTTAAATGACTAGCGATAGCCATGCTAGGATATTTCACCTTAATACAACTCTTCGTTAAACGGTTAACGTTACATGGCATCTGCAGCGGTCATTTCAGTAGTTAACATTACATCTAAACGGATTTATTGGCGTTTTTTCTCATCTAACGTTAGTTTGTAGACTGCAGTGCTTACAGGGTGTATGAAGACATGGACCGACAGGGACGTGGTCATTGAAACCGTAAACCGACATTTATCGGTCTTTACTTTTACTTTTTGTTAGGTCACGACACAGATCAATTACATATGGTCACTTAAAAACAAACTTTGACTGGTTAAGCCACATCTGATGTTGACAGTTTACCTAAAAGTGTCTTTTCTGACCTTCTGATCGCCTCTAAAAGACTAAAAATGCCTTGTTTCACACACATAACAGCGGTGAAAATCGATCATTTTATGCTTGTTAAAGCTGAAATTTTAAAACGGGCAAAAACTCCAATCTGTTGACCATCTGTTTTCAGCAAATGCTAGCTTTATGGACTTGTTTAGTGTTCAACCGCTGCCCTTCGTGACTGGTGTTGAACAAATACATGCTTATTTGTGACCTGATCCAACCTTATAATTGCATTATTTGGTGGGATTATATCAGATAAACTGTGGCTTTTATATGCATGTAAAATGTTTTAGTGTTTTTTTTTAATGGGAGCGTGTGTAATCTGGATCGTATTGCTTCATTTGGCTGCGCACGTGGTTTAAATCGCAGTAGTAGCAAGTCACTTCTGTTTATTTTGCGGAGACATTGTCATCTACATAATGTGACAGTGTAGAGAATATATAATAATAAACCACAACTAAAATGTAAAGATCTCTCCTTTTCACTTGAGGTTAAATGCGTCTTGTTTGACAGGTCTGACAAGATGCCTCTGGAATATGCGTTATGTACATGTGATCAGTTCAAATCAAGTTTAAAAAAAGTTAGTTTCATTACATAGTGGCCAAGGGAAGCCATAGGTTGCACAGATGTCACAAATGCTCTTCCTAATTGGGAGAGTTCCTAAAATAGCTCTGGTTACACTAAGGTGCCGAACGGATGGGGGTCACCTCTAGAATATGCTAGAGAAAAAAAACTGTAAAGGCATATAAAAACTTTTTGGTTTGCTTGTCACAATTTGTGTATGTATGTAATTATACTTATCTGGAAGTTTAAAACTTAATAAATCATGCACATGCTTTAAGCTGTTAATTTTGAAAATATATGGTTGTTCTATAAGCATAATTTATGTTGGAGCAAACGGTGTTACTCCAAGGGACTTGATCTACCTGTGTATTTTCATAAGCGATTATTTGCACTGGGCGTCTGTGTTTGCAATTGCAAGTCAAAGGGGATGTCCCAGTAGAAAGTAATGTGCATGTTATTTTTTGGACATCTTGAGATGTACCAGTGCAAAGTTCAGCATGGATGCCTTGTGTATTATTTATATATTATATATTATATATATTTGTCTTTTTTTTTTTTTAAAGTGTGTAGGTGTAGTTCTCATCCTGAACGCCTCTCGGACTCAACACACAAAGATTAATTATAAGTTGTTATAAGTGCATTTAACTATAAGTCATGTTGTTATTGTTATTGACTTTCACTTTTTAAACATGCACCAGTAGTTAATAATACAATCTTATATGCATGCATGTAGAACATAAATCCCATTATAAGTGTTTTTGCTGTTTATATATAAATTGACTTCAGTGTATGTATGTATATATACACTACCATTCAAAAGTTTTAGAACAGTAAGATATTTAATGGTTTTTAAAGATGTTTCTTCTGCTCATC
>JAUMHE010000043.1:18238933-18252024 GCA_032359235.1 Enteromius mattozi | reverse complement strand
CTTATTGAATTGAATTGTGAAACCAAGATTCACACCCCAACTCTTAAGATGGCAGTACTGACACACAGATATCCTAAATATAATAGGGCTTTACTTTTAGCCATTATTTAGGTAGCACACATATTTTGAATGCCTTTGCCAGAATTCAAATGTGCCATTTTAATCTAGATTAATTTCAAAATTAATCTAGATTAAAAAAATCTATGCCCACCCCTAGTTAGTTGACAAGCTTTTTTCCCCATAAGTAAAATTAGGCTATGACAAAACCACAGTAACTTGACTAGATCAACATACATTTCTGAAATGACGACAATCATTGATTATTTTGAGCAAAATAATTATTGTTTAAATTTTATACAGCAAGAAGAAAATGTGACACAAATTTTAGTAACTAAAATGCTCACACATTTAGTCTTCTAAAACATGACTAAACAAAAACAGAACAAGGTTGATTAAATATAACTAGAGCATAGATTTGACACAGGGCTAAGACTAAATTAAAACATGATGACAAAATGAACTGCTTGTGTGTGTTTATTGATGTCATTTGCACTGAGCTCTTGGTGTTTTTGTCTTAGGATTCCTTGTGGGGAATGAGCCAAGTGTCCGTCCTGCAACAACAACAACAACAGCAGCAGCAGCGGTTTGAGACAGTCACCTCGGGCAAGAAGAAGAAGAAACAGAAGATGGTACGAGCCGACCCAAGCCTTCTAGGTGAGTGATGGGAAAATTTGGTCTTTTTAGAACTTGATATGATCTGTATAGAAATGACTGAAGGTGTTTCAATTTCCTTTGAGCTGAATTTCCGGAGAAGTTATTAAAGCCACATGATGATTTAATCACGATGATTGTCAAAACAGATTTCAGTAAAATTATGTGTGTAGATTTGAATAAAAGACAAGTAGTTACATGGTGACATTGACTGGAGTATATATGTGTATACATATAATAATCTATATAATATAGGTCTATATTTGAGACCAATAATATTTGCATTAACTTTTTTTTACATTTAAATCCCTAAACATTTTAAAATTCATCTCATTTTTAACAAACCTTATGTAAAATGTTATTGCTCAGGGTTCCTAAAATAAAAACTAAATCCAATACATAAAAAAAAACATTAGTATTTAAAATTATTTTATTCTAGTTCAGATCTCTGTTAATACTATTATAGTATATCAGAACAATTCAAGTTCAGTTATTTACTCTATCCCCACAAGCAATTTTTTAGGTGCCATAGAATAAACATAATTTTTTTAACCTTTTTGATCATACTGTAATGTTTATGTCTCATCTTTTCTTGAATTTATCAACATTTTAATCCATCTTGTAAATGACATGGGGCACTAAGGTTCACTTAAAGTGGGAACGTAATGTATTTTCCAACTTGAAATATAGTCACAAAGAATTGTTCATTACATAGAATCTGTACCAGTATCATGTACCATAAGTGTCACCTGGCCACTCAGTGTAGTTTAGGCTCCTCCTCAATTCATCTTACTTACAGACATGTTATCATATGTCTTTTACCCATTTATAAACCCATTTAGAAATAAATAAATGTAGAAATGCATAAAAGTAGAAATAAATGTATGAGAGAAATGGTAGAAATAACTAATATTACACAAATTGTACATAAAAGGTAAAATTTTAAATATATATACATATCTGCATTCATTTATTTCAGTATTTAATTATGCGTCTCTTTTATTTATTTATATATTCATTCATCCATTTGTTTATGAAAGACACACAGTCTGCGTTTAGCTCTTCGTTTACATTATTAGTACGGCAGAGATGAGAACTTTTTTTTTTTTTCTCTTCTAAAACTTTGATGCGCATCGTTTCAGTTTAATATGTGAGCATAACAGAAGATGTGAACCCAAAACAATCAAGGAAAAAACGCATCATGTGCAAAGTCATAACATATAAATATATATAGTTGCCAATGGCGACCTCAGCAAAAACTTCACTAGCAAATATTTTTGGTCGCAAATGCGACCCTTTTAGTCACAGTCTAGAGCCCTGGCATATATATAAATATCAAACTGATGAATTGCAATGAGAATTGGAGGAATAATGTGCTTCGTTATCATAAAATACTTTATCACTGATTTTAGTCCCAATGTCTCTACAGGTTTTTCTGTCAATGCCTCATCTGAGAGACTCAACATGGGCGAGATCGAGACTGTGGAAGACTTTTGAGGCCTGCTGATCAACAAGCTCCCCCTACTGACCGTTTCCATTCTCAACAACGTCCATTATATTCTCCTCAACCCTTTTCTTCTCTTCTGTTTTTTTGTTTTTTTCAATCCTCAAGTCTTTGATTCAGAGTAGATTTGGGGCAGCACTTTTTTTTTTTTTTTGTCTCCCCTAATCCAGAGGAAACCACAGTTGCAATAACAGCGCTGCCCCACGGCCACGAAAAGAACCAAAACACAGCACCCTGAGAAAAGAAAGAGGCTTGCTTCTGCAGGAGAGTCGTCAACCAATTTCACAGTGTCCGTTCTCTGAGATGGATCATGCTCATCTCCAGACCGCTGTTTCTTTAAGTGTGAATAAAAGGAGTGCAGAGGAAAAAAAATTATGTATTATCCCCATTACAACTTCCTTTTTAATTTATTCGTTCCTCCCCTCATTCTTTTAGTGTTTTTCATTTTCTTCCCTTCTCTCCTCTCCCGCTTTGCTGCCCCTATGTTGATGGACGTTGATAACATCGTAGGACTCAAGGAAATGTAATCAACAGTGTCCTGTTTTAAGGACATGTTTGAAAGTTCCAGACAGTTATCCATTTCTTTGTAAAATATTAGGCTGTTTAAAGAATAAACTTTCAATTCTGCATCTGTATTATAATATATGGAAATGATGAACCTGTGGAGTCATACTTTTTTTTTTGTTTTGTTTTTTTTTTAATTGCAGTACAATGAGTAAATCAGTCTCTTTTGTGGGCTGTTCTGGACGCTTTTGCTCGTAAAGCACAAAGCAGAGTTATGCAAATGTTTACGTACATTGCAGATTCCCACGGTTATGGAAAACCTGGAAATTTCAGGATGTTTTACAATTGGAAATGCATATAATATACATGTTTTGAGTTACTTTTGACTCTAAAGTATTTCATTGGCTTTCAGTACCTCTTTATGCAAGTGAATTTCATACCAAAATCATGAAATTCGTAGCTGCCCCTTTCTGTATGTTTTAACTTGTTACTTGGGTTGAGTTTCTTATTCATTTCCTTAAATAACAGTTTGGTTGAGTCCCAAGTCAAAATTAGACCCTAATTTTGCAACGTGTTCGTAATTGCCACAGAAAGTATTTTAATGCTTTAAAGGGATAGTTCACCCAATAATCACCTTCGAAGAAACCTGTGTATATAACTTTCTTTTTTTAGACTAATCCAATCTGAGTTATATTAAAAGCTGTCCAGGTTCCTTCAAGCCTTACAAAAGGAGTAAGATGGTGTTGTCAACAGATCAGAAGTGAAATAAAGTGCACACATACGTAATAAAACGTCCCTCACACAGCTCTGGGGGGTGAATTAAGGCCCTCTGTATGATAAATGCTAAAGACTGGCATTTGTTTTGTTCTCTCTTGGCGCTGTCATTAAAGCACACAATGTCGATGTATTACATTGTTTGCCAGAACTGCTGCTGCATGCCAGATTCATCAGAAATGAGAGAATTTCCTGTTTTTAATATAACTCGTCTGAAGAAAGTCACATACACCTGGGATGCTTTGAAGGTGGTTTAAAAGACAGCCTAATTTTCATTTTTAGGTGAACTAACCCTTTAAGTGCAGTCCTTTAATTAATTACACATTAGTACACACGTTAAAATGCCAATGTTTTTTAAAGTATAGCTATAAGTCATGAAATGGTTTGTGGTGAAAGTATGATGCTAGTGTCAAGTTTTACATAGTTTTCTTTTTTAGTTGAAATTTTCAGTTTACCATTTATTTTTATAATTTAGTTTTCTTTGAAAAGTGTAAAAAGCAGGCAGACTCAAGGCCAAAGAGACCCTTCACAGAACGTTATAAGTTTGTAGCAGTTTGTTCCTGTCTGGTGTTTATGGAGGGGGCTCACCATCTAAGACTAATATTGATATGTACTGTATACTCAGATTCATGTCTCCATAACTTCAGTTTGGTGACAGGGTGCTAAAATGTCTTGCAGGAAAAAGATTAAGTTTACAAAGGAAAAATGTATGAGACTATATGTACAATATAGCAACAGCTACTACAAGACAAAAATACGTAAGTTTTCACTGGATAAAGTAAACATTTTATGAGGTGATGAATTTGTATCATGTTAATGCAAAAACATCCTTTTTAGATAAAAAAAAAAAAAGTGTCTGCAACTTAATAGTCTTAAATGCGTATAAAAAGATTGTACGAAAACATAAAAATGTGATTGTATAAATTAATGTAGTTAACATAATTAATGCCATGTTATTGATTTTATTTATTTGCTACAGCACTGCATCACCATCCAGGACTCTTAACTATCCACTTTTTAACAATTGATTATAATAAATATAATGCCCCGGGTGCTATGCTAAGTTTTCCACTATTTTATGAAATCTTCCTTATTATAATTATAAATAATAGAAAAATAATGAAACTGATTCACTTTAATGGTGTTTAACATAGTTCAATTACACAGAATGTAAAAAATCAAACTATTATCTGCATGGCCTGCCTCTCATCCGAAATCCAACAGAAAAAGCAGCCCGGGCCTCTGATGGACATGAAGGCATGGTGCTACAGGAGTGGAAAGACTCACTTATCCGGGTGCGAAGAGGGTGGGCAGTTACCAAAGAGTTGACAAAAGTCTGCACTGTCCGTACAGTCCTCCCACCTAAACTCAGCTACCCCTGCCTCTCTCGCTCAGTCTCTCACATGCTCTCTGTGTTCTTTCATTAACCTAGCAGTCTAGAAGAGGTCGGCCAGGAACCATGGGCATCTGCAGCAATTACAGCGGTTTATCTCGGCTCGTCTTCGTTTGCACTCTGGCCATCTGCATGGCTTTTGTGCAGTCAGGTAACCTCATCTCCTTCCCATCTATTCAGTGATGGACTTCTCTTAGTTGTGTGGAGTTCTTAGGGAAGATTCAATGGGTTCTGATTTGTTGGCAGCTACACGTGAGAAATTGAGTCTGTCAGTTTTAGTGAACGTTTTGTTGATCATCTTGGTGCATGAGGTGTTGGATCAGTTTATGAATTTGTGGCCATGATGAGGAAAAAACTTTGGTTTGGAAATACCAAACTGTGCACGAGTGTCATGTTCACCTTTATGATTTTGCAAGGCCCCTTTCTGTACAATGATTAGCTATTGCCGAGCATGAAAGTAGGACTTTCGAAGTTGAATAGCAAAAACTTTACTTAATGAACATCTGCCAAGTGATTTTTGTTTTATGATAATTGCTTTGGACTTCAAAATAAAAATATGCCCCACCAAAAAAAATAAATATATATATATATATATATATATATAAAACCAAAAGACATTTACGATGTGTGATTGAATGTATCTTTACTCTTGCAGACTGAAGCATCATGCTGACTTCAGTGATTCAGACTTTTTCTTTTTCACAACCAGGTGTTGAACCTGAATTTAGTCCTGGGTTCAGTGCATACAAGGACAAAGAGAGAGTTTGATGGGCTTTAGGGAAAAAGAACACATTATACAGCTGCACAAAGTTCATTTGTACTTCAAAAAAAGCAATTTCTAAGAAGTGAAGATGCAAAACAATTGCTATTCATGACCATCGTCTCTTAGTGCTGAATAAAATAGTTCCAAAATGTATATTGAAATGCACAAGCCTACTCATAAAGTGGAAGAAAATGGCACTTTAAGGCAATCTCATACTTTCCAGCCAGGTTACAAGATGTAATATTGCTCTTTTACACATACAAGGTCTAAAGGAAGAGGTGTGGTGGCCCAGTTGCTTGTTATTTCTTATGTGAATGCATGGTTTCAAAAGTCTGTTCAGATAAATTGCCAGTATTTCACTACACTCATTAAAAAATGAAGTTTCTTTACTGCCATCAGTGGTTCCACAAAGAACCTTTAGCATCCATGGAACCTTTCCATTCCGTGGTGATTAAAGGTTCTTGATACTTTTAGAATGTTCTTCAAATTTAAAATGGTTCTTTTAAGAACTGTTTGCTGAAAGGTTCCATGGAAACCTATATTTCTTCTATGGTGTTGCTGCAGATGCCCTCTTTGAAACCTTTATTTATTTTTAGAGCATTGTATTGAAGAACTACTTTTTTATTTTGAAAATGGACTTTCTGTCATTATTCAGGTCAGTTGGTTCAAATCACTTATGAAATGAGTTTAGTTCAGCGGCTCTACAGAAGATGATTGTCATTATCCAGTTTTAGTTTGATAGAGCAGTCAAATCAATATTATTACTGAATATGAAATGCGTTTTAAGGCTCATAAAAATGAACCCAATGCATTTTTGTTCTTTATTAAGTGTGAAGATTCCCGCGGGCGCAAGGGTGAGATGAGGACAGGCACGGTGGCGGAGGATTGTGTCATTCGCATACACCTGTCTGCGTGTTGTCATCTCACAGTTGCGCGTTAGAATACAAGAAATGAGACGACGTTCTTAGCCTTGTCCTCTCGCCAAATGTTTAAGCAGTACTTAATAAATATTTCAGCAGGCCAAGAAGTGACAAACACAAGTGTATTTTTTCAAATCAACAGGTTACGCAGGCTGACGCCGAGGTGCGTGCTTTTCCACAGACTGGCTTCATAAACAAGCTTGTTTGACTTGCCGTGTACTAGCTGTGTTTAGGCCGTTGGTTCGTCTGCCTCAATCCACCTCTCTGACCACACAAGCGCCCTTTTGTACCCTCAAGTGAAGGGCTCATTGATGTATCGCTGGCCTCACGCCGTACATACAGCCTGCTTCGAGTCAGGAAAGTGTGTGTCTTACTGAGCAAACAGACTATTATCAAAAATACTCGTGTGTTGGCCATCCTCGACTTGGTGACTCCAAATATTAACCTTTTATTTTTACAATTTTATTTTAAGATTTGGGGTGGAATATGAGCGTTTTAGTGTTCAGTTGCATGGAAAGGTGGTGTAAGTGGCTGCTGCGTGTAAATACAACAAACGAGCTCTCTGTTTAGTTGCGAGTTTAGTTTTAGTTTTTGACCCGTCATGTTGGGTTGTTCGAGGAGGGTCAGGCTAGGTTTGTGCATGTTCACTCTGTCTGTCTTTGTCCTTTCATTTCGAGGTCAGAGTCTTTGTCCATAAGGTGCCCTCTGGGAACTTTGGGCAAGCTGTAACATAGGAAATCAGCTTTGGGTTCGGTGAGTATAATGTAGGTGAGAAAAGTCTCATGGCTGTTCCATGCCTGCGGGAGATGTGGAATGTCAGTGAGAGATGCGAGGAGGAGAAGAAGAGGGGAGGAACATGCAGGATGGGATACCTCTAGTGCTAATCCTCCGTAAAGACGCTCATTGAGTCTTATAGAATGTGACTAACATATGGCATTTTCTGTGCATTCCCTGTGCTTAACGTTCAGGGAAAAACATTTAACCTTTGCAGCTCACTTTAGCCAATACTATTTGGACATTCTTAACACAAAAGTGTTTTGCTGGCCCAGCGAAGCAACCATTTTTATGTATTTTAAAGAACTTTTTAGACTTATGATATCTGTGGCCGGTTGCATAAAATATCACACTTTTATTCTTCTTTTAGGTCAGATTTTTTTTAGGTAGGTAATATAAAAACAGATTGACTTCAAAAAATGTTACTGTTTGGTAACTGCTAGTTAGTTCTTCAGACCCATTCTTAAAACAAATGCTGAGTATATGTAAATATATGTATTTATTTATTGCATGTATGTATTTATTAAGTATTCTAACTTGAAGTTATTATTTAGTCATTTTAATATATAGGTTATTTTTATATTTATTTAGTAGCTTACATGTTGCTATTATTTTATTAGTTTAAGTATATCACAGGTTATTTTTTATTTACTCTAGCATTTTTACTTGCAGCCAATAAATGATTAAATGTATATTTTAAGTAATTTTAATATTATTATTTATGATTCTTATGTGTAGCTATTATTTAGTTAACTATATAATAGGCTATTTATTTATTTATTTGGCATTTTTACTTATAGCTATTATTTTGTTAAATTTGTGTAATTCCAGGTTATTTTTTTATTGATTTATTTATTTAGTACTTTAAATTTGTAGCTATTGTTAGGTTAAAATATAAAATTGTATGTATGTGTGTGAGTGTATGAAAGTGTGTGTGCAAATATATTTTCATCTCTGACTAAATCTATTTTTTGTCTTCTGTCAGAAACAGTGGCCGATTCTTCCCCTACACTGCAGAATGATAACCAGGACACATTATCTGGTGCTGGAGGCTTAGATGTGACGACAAAAGTCCCTTTCCAGGACCCGATAGAAAACGCCTACACCTCTGATTATGAGGATAATACACACTCAGTAACTCTGGAAGAGGAGGAAGGTAAAGTTATACCACTGATTTACCATTGAAAACAACGATATCTTTTATGTTTTGTGTATTTTAGCAGACACTTTCATCCAAAGCAACTTACTAAAGTTACTAAAGGTGCATTATATGAGCTCTCTCATAAAAAGAAGTTTCATTCAAAGCCGATCTTATTGTGTGTGATATTTGTGTTTTCAGTTGTGCTGGGGCCAGGTGCCATCACAGCTATCGTCATCGCCGTGTTCCTCGGAGCCTCGGTTCTTCTCGCTCTCATCGTGATCACGCTCAGAAAGTTCACTGCCTCTTAAGAAGAGACATTTATGTGTTCATTTCCTCCCTTTCTCAATCCCATCTCTTCGTTTTACTCCCCTCTGAACTGTATTTTAAGTGTCTCGTTGTTGGCAGGTCCTTCATGAAATAGATGCTCTTTACTGAGAACTGTTTTGTGATTTCTTTCTCCTGTAAAACTCAAGACAGAAAATAACAGGCTAAGGCTGAACAAAAGGGTAACTGCAATCAAGAGAAATTTTGGTTGCGTTTGTTTGGTGACCATATAATCATTGTTGATATCCTCTTGTAGTAAGGTTTAGAATTAAATATTTAAAGGTAGAATTATTATATTAAAGTTACATTTTAAGATATAGTTTAATATCATTCATGTGCGACTAGTTTTATTTTGTTTCATGCTGTATTCCAAAGTATACTAAGTTCCAATTTTCTTGTCCTTCTAAAAACAAACTTGTGTAAAATGATCCATGTCCTTTAGTTTGAGATTAAGTGTGTGTGTGTGTGTGTGTGTGTGCTTGTGTGTGTGTGTGAGTGTATTAAGAGAAATCAAAGTCTTTGAGAGGAAGTGTTTCAGTTGAACTTTTATAAAAGAACTGATGAATTTGTTTGTCATCTTATGATTGGTCACTAAACAGATAAAAAAGACCATGTTTAATTCTCCAATAGTGGCTTCTTTCTATTCTTTATATATATATATATATATATATATACATTTAGAAATAGGAATACATTCCCTTTGGTTACTTATGTTGTTGCCTATATTCTCTTTGTGGTCCGTCCTTAGAAAAAAAACATAAAATTTGCTTAAATTTTCCCACTAAGAATGGGTAACAAATTTCTATCTGGATACTTTAGATCGGTCATGGACCCTGTCAGGTTCGATTTAACCCATAGGTCAATATATTTTGTTGACCCTGGAACAACATTTTAATAAAAAAAAATATAGTGTTGACCGTATCTCTACACCTAAACCATGAGTAATGCCTAAAATCAGAGGAAATGATAGATGACTGACACTGATGTACAAGCACCAAACACTGATTGTAAGCCTATACTTCACAAAAAACTGTAAACTGTTTCTTCAAATCTGATTGGTTAATCACAAAGTTATTCCAGGGTCAACAAAGATGTTGATTCAAGGATATGTTGCGCTTGGTAGAATCAGGTTAGCGGGTTGCCCGTTGAGAGCAACATTAACTAAAGTTGCCATGTGTATCATCATCCTAAAGGTAATCAAAAAGTAGTCTGTCCATGTAACGTTTAGGCTAACGTTACTTGTAAACCCTGACAAACTGTCATGTAGTTTGTGTATTTTGTCATCATAACTTAAGTTTATTTTGAATTTGTATTGGCGTGGCTTAACAGTGTCCTACAGACCAGTTCATTTACAAGGTAACGTACTTTCTTGACTGTCTAAGTTATCGGAATGTCACAAATTTGTGGTAACTTAACGTTAGCTAAGCTAGAACCAACGCTAACATATTTTCATTTGTATAAATCTGCGTACTTGGGTAGTTTATGAACACTGGATTTTTAAAAATACTTGTATTAAGCTGTAAATGACTACCAACAGCACGATTTTCTAGCGTCTGTAGAACTTAAGCTAAGGACTTATTGTCATACTTGAACGTTTCAGCACGTCGGCTCGTTGGTCTAGGGGTATGATTCTCGCTTAGGGTGCGAGAGGTCCCGGGTTCAAATCCCGGACGAGCCCTACTTTTTGCTTTCTTATTTTCCAATACGTGGGGTATTGAAATATGGACTGTTTCTCTGAGTTTTCTAGAAAAAGAATAATTGGGAACGTGATTTAATAAAACTGACGGTTCTTTAGCGTGGAAACGTGTACTAACAGCGCCTCTCTGTGGTAAAAAAAAAAAGGCAAGGCCCATCCAATATTGTAAGTACTTGACAAATAACCAATACTTCATGAAAGAAACTAATAATTTAGGTTTCGGGAGAAAATAAAAGTTTTATAGTAGTTTCTGAATTTTTTTAAAAATAGAATTTGTTTTTCAACTCTTGTGATGAGTGATTGGTCATTTGCTCTAAATAGTAAGACTCTCTAAAAAGTATCTGTCAAAATAATAACTTTTCAGGCGTGAAAACAGTTGACCCCGACGTGATTTGAACACGCAACCTTCTGATCTGGAGTCAGACGCGCTACCGTTGCGCCACGAGGTCAGTCGCAGTTGCCTCTTCTTTAGTGCGATTTGTCTGTTCATGTAACATGCCAATGCCCTGTTTTTGATGGATGTGCGATTTAGACGTAAATAGAAATATAAGAAATATGTGGGAATGTAATTGCGTGTTGAACAAACATGTTAGCTTGCACGACTCCTATCATGCTGAAGACTCTGTAAGTGAGTGCCACACCAGTGAAAGCGCGGCCGGTTAGCTCAGTTGGTTAGAGCGTGGTGCTAATAACGCCAAGGTCGCGGGTTCGATCCCCGTACGGGCCAGTTGATGTTTTTTGTTTATTATTACAGTTTGTTCGCTTCTTATAGCTTTTCAAAAGGCTAAAAGGATAATTTTATAAATAAGGTTGTTTTTTCACGTGATTAGGAAGGCATGAGTAAGTCATGGCCCAGTTAAGAACGCAATGCTCTATAACCGTAAATGGTCATACCGCACAGAAGGCCAGAGGCCAGTTTCTGCATTGCATTCCAACAAGGTAATGGCATGGAGTCTCAGTTAGTCATACTGAGAGTTTAGGCCTTTATCTTATTTTGCATCAGTCAAGAAAGTGAAAGCTTATTCATTCAAACACGTGTAACCTAAAAATAATAAAATTAGTAGTATAAATCAATATTTTAATAAAGTGGAGAGTTCATTAAGTGATTTATTTGCTTGTTGTTTCACTCAATAGGGACTGGATTTTCTGTAACAATCTGTACAAAGATGTGAATGTGAAAGTTGAGTATACCTGTTAATCAGCAGTAATTATATTAATTATCAGTAAATTAAGATACTAAACTTGCACATTACAGTCAAATGTTAAGCAGCTACTTAAATCCAAATCTACTTTATTGTTATAGGAATTTAAGCAGATGTATGGTAATAACTGTAGAGAACATGTCATGTCAATCAATTGCTTGACTTACAGCAACTGTCAGGTACGTCATGCTGCACTCCCTCTGGCTCTTTATCTTAGTGCTTTGTGCTCTGGTCAGTCCTGTTGTAGACAGACGCCCCGCCCTTAGGCAGACTGAGAAACAGAGTTAGGCCAGATAAGGATAAAAACAGAGCACACATCCACACACACTCACAATCCCAATGCTTTCTCTTTTTCAAAAGTTTAAAGACGCTTTATGGCAGGGCTGAATTATGGACTTGGGAAAGAGGCCTCAAAAAGAGCACTAGGTCGTGAGCCTTGAGATTGTCAAAGGAAACTGAACACCAGGACTCCTGCCACATACAGTGAGAGCTGACCACTAGGGCCACCAGTTTTTATTTTTAGTTGACATATATCATCAGTCTACCAAAACATGCTTTTCCTATGTATTTTTCTTTAATTCAAACTCCTCTTGTTCCTTGAAGAAGGATATGATTCCTGTTAACCCCAGTGGTGCAATGCCATTGTTGGGTGCTCTTCTTTAAAGGTTAATAATAATCATTAAAACATACAAATGTGAAATTCTTAATGGGAGAGCTCACAGAAAACATCTGATGGTAGCCATTGACCTCCATTGTATTTTTTTACATACTATGGAGGTCAATGGCTACCATCGGCTGTTTGACTAACTGTACATTTTCCAAAATATATGTTCAACATAAAGGAAAACAGATACAGATTTGTAAGAACATGAGGGTGAATAAATTATTATGTTTTTTTTTTTTTTTTTTTTTGGGGGGGGGGGGTGAAAGGCACTGTATGTAGTTTTGTGCATTTTTGCAACTTCGAAGCCATCTATAGTTAAGTGAGTAAAATATCGTAAATATCGTAGTAAATGTCACAAAGATATAACTGTAAGAAGCGAAGAAACAGACGCCATTCATTTAGAAGTCAGTGCAAAGTCATGATTTAGTCATTATATTTTAAGCTAAAAAAAAAAAATCCATACAGTTGCATTAAAATATGTGTTAAGATTATGTATGTTAAAACTATGCACATAAGTTTTAAATCTTTGATGAAAGTGTCATTAACAAAAGTGTCCCTTTTTCTTGCTCCAAGTCTTCACAAACCTGCTTGCAAGGCGATGCGCTCTCTCTCTCTCTCTCTCTCTCTCACAGACACACACACAGATGTTGGTTTTTGTGATTTATGGGGACTCTCCATAGGCGTAATGGTGTTTATACTGTACAGACTGTATGTGGTATTG
>JAUMHE010000043.1:18220057-18238833 GCA_032359235.1 Enteromius mattozi | reverse complement strand
AAAAAAACACCATTTAGTATGTTTTCTAAGCCTTTTGAATTACGGGGACACTGAAAATGTCCTCATAAAACACCTACATATTGTAATACCTGTGCCATACCCATGTTATACAAATTTGTGTCCTCATAAACCACATAAACGCGCACACACACACTCGAAAATACTCTCTGAGGATAAATGTCAAGGTCATACAGATTCTGTGTATAAGTGGCTTCAGGAAGAATTCCTCTGTTCAGTTGCCAGAGGTTCACCTTTTGTTGGCTGGATTAAGCTTGCTATGTAGCTGTTCTATAGATAGTATTCTCTTACCAGGTCACACGTTTCATCTCTTTTATTATTACAATGAAAGCTCCCACTTTATATTAAGTGGCCTTAGTTACTATGTACTTACATTTAAATTAATCATTTGGTACAATGCACTCATTGTGTACATACATGTTTTTACATTGTACTTATATTTTTAAAAATACCTATATGTACATCTGTAATTCATTTCTGTTAGTAAATGTATAAGTACACTGTTGACCAATCCCTTCCACCTTAACCCATCCTTAAACCTACCCATGCCACCAAACATAACTTTTGATGTAGTTAAGGCCACCTAATATAAAGTTTGACCCCATTAACTAATTTCACACTCATTTCATGATTGAAACTACTTCCTGTAATCACAGCAACAACAGATTACTACGTGCCGCAAAAATTATGAATGAATATCGTGTTACATTTACTGTGGGCTGGATCTTTAGTATGCAAATTGTAACAACTCTAAACTTGATGAAGGAAAAGCAGGACTTCCTTGTCACTTCTTCAATCCCAACATCGAAAGGCAATTGGTCTAAATTCGTCCAGATGAGACGTGATCCGCGGGACTATTGCGTGACGCTGCTGTCAATCTAGTATGGGGCGGTGGATGTGAGCCTACCCGACCGCGCACGTCCGACACCGGAGGAGAAGTTGCTCGGCGGAGCCTCTTATCCTCTCCAGCTTGCTTTGGATTGCTCTTGCCTCACTCGAGAATTAAAGGCATTGCTCCGATTGCAAAGACACCTGTGCAATAATGCCGGACACCAAAAAATTTATCGAAAACCTCTCTGGAGCGGGGAAGTCCATTGGCGTCCTGACAAGTGGCGGAGATGCTCAGGGTATAGCCTGTATTTCTTTCTTTTAACAAACCGATTATGATGTCAAGGGCGCTTGTTTACTCGTGCTCGCAGTGGCAGATTGACTTGTTTACAGCTTTAGCTATTGCACATCTAAACGGAGCCAGCGCAACAAATGTTGAAAGAGAAAGGCGAGGCAGTTCCGGGGTTTTATACTGACGCTCAAATTACTTCCATCACCACTTTTATAGCGATTCCGAAATATGTTAATTATTTAGAACGCGTTTTATATATAAGAGTTGAGCCGCATATTATGGAAAATGCAATTAAGATAATTAAAGTTGCATCGCTAAGAGTCTAGCACTAGATGAGTGTCATGACAACGCGTAAACTGGATGCACTCGAGCGGTTTTCAACGCAACTGTAATTAAATATTTATGCAATTACCTGACGCAGCGTTTACGGCATCTCATACATTTTTATTTTACTCTTTCATTGGCATTAGGTGAAGTGATGGATGAAAACGATTCAAATTCCTTCGGAGCGAACTGTCTGTCGCGTTATCTTATGTGTGTCCCTCACTTGGTTTTCTGTGTATCTTTGTGCGCATATTCCTGTCACGATGAATATATCACTACGAAGAGTGCGTGCGCGTGTCTACGTGATGGCAGGCAAGTAGAGCGACTCTCCCGTGATGCCGTGATCACGTGGAAAACACCGAAGGCATCCCATGCATGAGTGTGCGCGCGGGTTTAAAGCCGCGGTATAATAGTTTCCGTTCAATGACTGGATGCTCTTTTTAAAAGCGCATCTCGTGTGTCGGTCATTTATTCTTTTGCGCGTCATTTTTAACTGAAGAGAACATGAAGAGGCGTGTTGCATTGGGATCCAATGTCTGACTTCCTTACTACACCTCAGTCGAAACAGACAAGTGCATTTACTGTTTGTTTACTCTTGGAATGCCCGTGCACGTTTTCCTTGCCGACCTAAAACTGCAGATTTATACAGTCAATAATTATATGTGAAAAATTGCCTTTAAAGTTGTCCAAATGAAGTTCTTATCAATGCATATTACTAACCAGAAATTAAGTTTTGATATATTTAGGCTATGGTTATTTACTTAATATCCTATGGCATAAAAGAGAAATCGATCATTTTGGCCCAAACAATGTATTTTTGGTTGTTGCTAGAAATGTTGTGGTCCAGGGTCACATATGGGAATAGAGAAATTATGCGATTAAGTACCCCTGTGTTACACAGCTGCTCCTAGAGCTTTCATTTTTGACCCTTTTACCTTTTTATTTGGGTTTCTGGCTCTGATGGCACCATGTTTCTTAGCAACGGTATCCAGGCAGCAGCCCTCCCATCACTATGGGTTAGGCTGGACATAACCTCAGGGGAACAGATGCTTGATTCAACTTGTCAGGTCACAGCACTATAGGCAACGTACTGAGTACTGTTTTAATTTCTCGTGCCTATTGATGATCTTTACGCTGTTTGATGCGTTAGAATTTTAGAATCACCAATCTTCCTCTCTCCTTCTGTATTTCATCATGTAGGTATGAATGCTGCTGTGAGGGCAGTGGTAAGAATGGGAATCTACGTGGGAGCAAAAGTTTATTTTATCCATGAGGTGAGTTTTCATTTTCCTAGTTCTCAGACCTAAATTTGTAGAAACCCATAAATAATAAAATGTATTTACAGGCATCTTTCACAGCACTCAGTGACACCTCAAAATCACTATAAAATACCAAATACGACTATTTTAATGTCATTTTCTGAAATGTATTTATTTATTTATATTTGGACATCTGACAAGCAGGATTGTTTCTGTGGATCTCAAAGACCATGCATGAAAGCTTGTGACAGATAAAAGGTGTCCTTTCTGTGTATGGCTTGGTAAAAAGGACAATTAGTTCATTTTTTATGATGTTACAATGAGTTCTCAGGGCTACCAGGGCATGGTGGATGGAGGTGACAACATCAAAGAGGCATCATGGGAAAGTGTTTCCAGTATGTTACAAGTGGTAAGAAGTTTGCTATATTAAAGTTTCCTAAGCTTAAATAACAAACATAAAGAAAACACATTGCATGGTTGTTGCAGAGAGCTGCATGATTCTTAATATGGCCATGATTCTCCTATGGTTCTGACGGAAAAACATTAGTCAAACAAAACATTTTACTAGAGGTTCTGACAAAAAGTTAATGGCTTTACACTAGTTAAAAAAATATTCACTCAGCATAATAATAATAAAAATAAAACAGTTGAATGAATGATTCAAAGAGTCATTCATAAAGACTGGATTTGTTAGTGAATGAATCTGCTTTTGAACAAATCTTTTGAATGAATGACACAATTCAAAAGTGACTTTTAGTCGTTGCATACTGGTTTTATGGTATAAAAAGTGATAAGGAAAATTTGTTGTTGATTTACTCACCCTCGGGTCATCAAAGAACTGGTTCAGTTCACTTAATTATTTTATACCATCAATTATTATACATGAACTGTGTGTGTGTGTGCAGGGTGGCACTGTGATTGGCAGCGCCCGCTGTAAGGATTTCCGTACCCACGAAGGTCGTTTGCGTGCTGCTTTGAACCTGGTGCAGCGTGGCATCACTAACTTGTGTGTGATTGGTGGAGATGGCAGTTTGACCGGGGCTAATCTCTTCAGGGAGGAGTGGAGCGGACTCTTGGATGAGCTTGTCCAATCAGGTAGCAGAGTGGGAGGGGCTTAAACATGGGATAAGAAATTGTAATTTGCAACTGTATCGAATAGCATAAAATATTTTGCCGTATTTTTCCCAGGTCAAATCAGCGAAGAGGCTGCCCAGACTCATTCTGCGTTGCATATCGTTGGGATGGTGGGCTCTATAGACAATGATTTCTGCGGGACAGATATGACCATTGGCACGGACTCAGCACTGCACAGGATCATAGAGGTGGTGGACGCCATAATGACCACGGCACAAAGGTACTGTATATGCCACAAATGACAATACACAGTCAATTCTAATTATAAGATATTCAAATCTGCATAAAAATGTTAAAAAATATGTAATTATTCCAGATGTTTGACTAGTAGTGTAAATGCATTTTGAATTTCAAATACATTAGACATAGTTTGAATGCTTAAAGCGGGTCATTAAAGGTAAACTAAGTATCTTTAATTCATATTGTGTGCTTTTAGCCATCAGAGGACGTTTGTGCTGGAGGTCATGGGAAGACACTGCGGGTAAGACCCTCGACTTGAAACACTGGACGGAAAACATGCATTATACTTAAAAATCGGCATTAAACCGTATGTGTGTGTGTAGGTATCTAGCATTAGTCAGTGCTCTTGCGTGTGGAGCTGACTGGGTGCTGATTCCAGAAATGCCTCCCAAGGATGGCTGGGAAGAACAGATGTGTCATAAACTATCAGAGGTAACACACTCACATGCATAAACATGCACACAGGAGCCTACAGCTGTGCTCAAACCAGCTCAAATATAGAGGTTATTAACCTAATGTCAGTATACTCTAATTGTAATTGTAAGTGTCTGCATTTATGGTTGTTTTTGATGTTTTTCTTTTACATGTAGCACTGAAGTTATTTTAGTAAGGCAGTACATTTGGATGATTCATTTTAATGAACTGGTTCAAAAAACATGATTTACTGAATCCTCTGAATCATAACTCTTTTTTTCATTGTTTTACACAGTCTTTTTGTAGCAAAACCAACATTAATTAAACTAAAAGAATAAAAAAAATGAGCATTGTTTAGATTTGATTGTATTTTTAGTTTAGTTTATACCTTAAGTTTGATGCTGTCACTAATCAATGTCTTTCTTGTTCTTGATATTTACAAGGTTTAGAAGGCTTCATTGCAGTTAGCTAGGTTGTAGTGTAGTAAACCTTTTTCTAAAGAATAGCTTGACAATGCTACTTGAAATTGTGGTTTGGCAATCATCAGTTTCCCAAGCTTCCATGCACATTCATATGAACACAATCACACAACACCCTCATGCATACACACACAGCTTGTTTTAGTCCTCCAGTGTTTGTTCTGCAGAGCCGTTTGCGAGGTTCTCGTCTTAATATAATCATAGTGGCCGAGGGAGCCACAGACAGACACGGAAACCCCATCAGCTCTAATGCAGTGAAGGATGTGAGTATCCCCTCCCTGTTCTCACCAGCGTGGATGTGTGTATGGATGTGTGTGTGTGTGCACGCTTTTTTTCCCTCGTAGAATCGTGCTGATAAGAAACGGCTTAATATCATCATAGTAGCTGAAGGTGCAATAGACCAAAACAACAAGCCCATAACCACAGAACTTATAAAGGACGTGAGTAATGCACTGCTACAGCCCATACAGCACATTCAAGCCAAACGAGCTCATCCCAAATTATTGTTTTTCTTCTCTTATACCTAACAAATAAAAAATTCATGTTTTGGATTTAAGATCTTCACGTCGACATTCTTTCTTGTGTTTTCTTTTTGTGTGTAAATGTGTGAATATTGTACTTCCCTTCATTTACTCAGCATGTAATTTACTTATTTTTTTTAAATGATGCACAATTTCTCTTACAGCAGTTATGTCTGTGGTTATGTTTGCTGAGCTTGCATTTAATAACCCCTTTAGAAATATTGCTTATTTATGCATGTGTGTTTTCTTAATTTGGGGTTGGTTTTCTGTTTAAAATTCATAATAAATCCATATACACTACCGTTTTTTTTCCATTTTGTTCAGAAATCAATACTTTTTTTGATCAGAAATGACAGTAAAGATATTTGCATTGTTACAGAATAAATCGATTTTAATAAATGCTGTTCTTTTGAACTAGTTATTCATCAAAGAATCCTTGAAAGAAAATGTATGGTTTTCACAGCTATTAAGCAGCAAACATTGTATCAAAATTGATGATGATAAGAATGTTTTATTGAACAGCAAATCAGCATAATATTAAAACTTAGTATTCAGCTCTGCATCACAGGAATAAATTACATTTTAAAATATATTGGTTTAATTAACAGTTATTTTAAATTGCAAAAATATTTCACAATTGTACTGTTTTTACTGTATTTTTAATCAAATAAATGCAGCCTTGGTGAGCCAAACTTTTAAATGGTAGTGTGTATCTGCCATAAAACTTTTAATTTCACGATCTTGCTGGATCTGTTTTTAGAAACATCTGTATTTGATTTAAAGTTTGTTTGTTGACTCTTTTTAACTGCAGCTGGTGGTGCGCTGTTTGGGGTTTGACACGAGGGTCACCATTCTGGGTCACGTCCAAAGAGGAGGAACCCCCTCTGCCTTTGACCGGATTTTGGTATGGTCCTGACTGAATAAATCCCAACTGTACTTGATTGAATAGGACGAAAACTTATTGACATGGTGTTCTGAGTCTCTTTAAATCTCTTCCCTTTCCTCCATAGGCAAGTCGTATGGGAGTGGAAGCCGTGCTGGCCCTGTTAGAAGCGTCTCCTGGTACTCCAGCATGTGTGGTGTCTCTGTGTGGGAACCAGGCTGTCAGGCTTCCTCTCATGGAGTGTGTTCAGATGGTGAGAAAGTAACTCAGCTAATGGCAGTCTTTTGGGTTTTAAAGTTTATAGTAAAGCTTATCAAGTCTGGGAGCCTGGCCTAGTGGTTGGTTCACATGGGTTCTTGTTTCCTGTCATTTATACACATCTGTATCAGTAAAAGAGGTTAGAAGACCAACCATAAATAAATAAAAAGAAAAAAGTTATTTACAGAATTGTCCTAAAGCAATGTTTTCCTATACGTAAATATATGTACACATGTTAAATTTGAAGTAAAACATATATGAAACATATTAGCAATTAGAACAATTTCATAATAGGGCCTTTCGCACTCCTGGCCTTAACAGGCATTATATATTTTTATAAAAATGAACAGGCAATCCAGATACTTTAGATAGACTTGTTAATTTATTTAGGTGCTTTGATGCACTGTTTTAGTGTTTTGGGGTTTTCAGCCTGGTTGTTTGATGTGTTGCAGACACAGGAGGTCCAGAAAGCCATGGATGAAAAGCGATTTGAAGAAGCTGTAAAGCTGCGTGGCAGGTAAACCACAAAAAACATTTTACAGGGCAGATGTCTACACTGTTCTTCTTAGTTTTTGTGCTTTAAACAAAACAGAAAATGAATGACTATTGAGATCTTTTTGCGTTTTTCTTTGCAAATTTTAGAAGTTTCGAAAACAACCTGAACACTTACAAACTCCTGTCCCATCGCAAAATTGATGATGAACTTCCACCTGTAAGTGAATGACTTTATTATTATTATTATTAACAATATTGTGTATAACATATCTCCTCTGACTAAGCCTATTTCTGTGACACTGACAGCTCAGTATGTTTATTTATTTTCTTTTGCGGGGATGAGGATGGAACACAGGAAGGACGTGTATGTATATGGAATATACAAATAGAATAGAATTGAATAGAATAGAACAGAAAATAAAAGAATTGAATATTGAATGCTTTTTCATCTAATAGATTCCTGAAGTTCGTTTTACATTTTTTCCCTTAGTAAGCACTTGATTAGTTTGTTCCGAGTATAAAATTTAATAATATAATATATTGTTTTATTCAGTGAAAGGTTATATCGTGAATTTTCTGTATGAAAGGGATAATCTATGTAGTTTCTGTTTCTGCAGCATTCTGTCAAAAATTCTGTCAAATGCAGCTTAATCCAGGATTTTGTTCTGTGTTTCTGTTGCGCAGCAGATTAGGCTCCAAATCGTTCTGCTTTATAAACATTTGCACATGTCTGCTTTGTAGTCATGTGACTCACTTTGAGACGCAGGCCTGACTTTATGAGTAAGAGGACTCAGTCCGGGGATTCAGTTGTGTTTATGCTCTCTTCTCTTCTCTAGAGCTCATTTAATGTGGCTGTGTTGAATGTTGGCGCTCCTGCAGCTGGCATGAATGCAGCCGTGCGTTCGGCCGTCAGGGTCGGGATCACCGAAGGGCACACTATGTTTGCTGTAAATGATGGATTTGAGGGCTTCTATAAGGGACAGGTATTGCAACCCAAACTAACAGACCATTATGTTTAATTAGTGTTTTGTTAATTATGGGCATATTTATGTAGGTGATGTTTAATCATTTATTTTTGCCCCGTTTCAAGTACTTTTTTATGTAGATACTAATAGATAATAATATTTCTACCAAACACAGACTTTTAATTTTAAATCAGGAATATCCATTATAAAAAATATTGTATATTTGTTTTTAAATGAAGAAGGAAAAAAAAAAAAAGAAAAAAAAAAAGTTTTTACAAATATTGCATTGTTGTGGTTACCTCTAAAGTTTTTTTTGGAAAATCAAGGTGAAGTCAGCACAATCAAAAATCAAAGTAAACATCACTTGAGAAAATAATAGATTAGATTAGATTAATATTATAACCACCATTAATTGTTGCGCAAAATTTTCAATCAAGTTCTAATTTAATTTTGTCAAATTATACAAAAGGTATTAAAATATAAAAAATTGCCCTGGCAAGACTAGGGAATCTGACGTTTTATTCTAAAATTGTTTACAATCTTTAATATGGTCAAATATAATACACAATTTAAGATGTGGTGAAAATGCCATTCAATTTTGACAAATAATTTTGCAAAGAATCTGATGGCAAGCCCAGTCTGCATATGGATGTGTGTATGTACATCAATCCCTTCCCAAATGAGATAAAGAGTCATGATTACAGTAAGCCCATTATTCCATCCCACAATCCCCTGCTGCATTGCGTTCAGTGCCATAATTAGCCTAGTGTAGCATTACAGATACTAATTTACTCTTTCTGGGGTAATGCTTCTAATGGCAATAATTCATGTTTGCCATTTAAATGCAATGTTTGAGGCATTTTCTTGCTTATTTGGACAATTATATTAGATTGTATGTGATTGTATGTTGCAAAGTTTCTCTGTTGCTTTGTCTAACTGATGAAGAGATACAGGAGTTAAAGCAAACTTTCTCTCTCAGATAAAAGAAATCAAGTGGGGTGATGTTGGGGGCTGGACAGGCCAGGGCGGGTCCCTGCTAGGAACAAAAAGGTAAGATTATATTTCTAAGGGCCTATTGTCAATAAAGAACACTGATGTTTATGTATGCAATGCATAAGATTTTTTCTTTTATCATTTCAGAACTCTCCCAGCAAAGCATATTGATAAAATTGCAGAACAGATGAGGATTCACAACATTAACGCTTTACTGGTTATTGGAGGTTTTGAGGTATGTAATGTAACATTCACAGTATCTATGTACAAACATGCTTTACAGTAATATGTTTTTGTACATATTTTGCCACATATAAGTCAGTAAATAAGATTTTGATTCTATGAAATTGATGACATTCTACTAAAAATAAGTCGAGTCAATTCCTTTCTCCATCTAGGATGACATTATGTCTCTATTTTGTCTGTAAGGTATTTTATCACTGTTTATCATATGTATTATATAAAATGGCTATTTACAGATGAAAAAAACTTTTTCAATTCCCAGATATACATTTTTTAAGAGAATAACATTTAGCAATTATATGACACAATATCACGTTTTGGGTTATCTTGTTAATAAATAACATACAATATTTAAAAATCTAAGAAAGAAAAAAGTCTTTACAACATACACTGCTATTAAAAAATTGGGGTCAGTAAGATTTAAAAAAAAAAATGTTCATTTTATTTGACAAGAGTACATTAAATGAATCAAAAGTGATAGTCAAGAATGTTTCAAAAATGATTAAATTTCTTTCAATATCTTTCAACTTTATCTTGATATTTCTGTGGAAATCATGGTACAAAATAACATATTTTGGATCAACTTTGGATTACAGGAATAAATTAGAATTAGAAGTAGAAAACAGTTATTTTAAATAGTAATAATATTTCACAATTTTTTTATTTTGCATTTAGCAAATAAATATAGCCTTCATAACCATAAAAAGTATTAAAACATTGGAAAAAAAAATCCTACCGACCCCAAATCATTGAACTGTAGTGTATGACATCTTAAAGGGCCAGAATAAAACAAACCCCAAGCAAAAATTCTGCATTACTATATACAGTTACTTCCTACCGACATTATCATAGTGGGCATGGTTCTGTGCCCCTCCCCCTTCATAACATTACCCATAATTCTGGCCAGTGACCCATAAGTCCTTGCTCTGACCACAGGCATATTTGGGGCTGTTGGAGCTGCAAGCAGCTCGTTCCAAACACGCAGAGCTTTGTGTTCCCATGGTGATGGTCCCGGCCACTGTGTCCAACAATATCCCCGGCTCAGACCTGAGTATCGGGGCAGACACGGCCCTCAACGCCATCACGGACGTAAGAAGGCACACACTCGTGTCAGAGAGTGTGTGTGTGGGCATGTGTATCTGTTTGTCAAGAGCACTGTTCTGTCAGTGAGATACGCTGAAAGGTCAGGTCTGATGATCGCCAACCTCCCAGTCAGGAAACACACAGGTCAGACTAAAATACTTGAAGGTTAAACAACACTTTCTGTGTTGCAGCATAAGAGTCAACTTTAGGTAAATCTGGTTTTTAGATACATTGCAAAGCATTGAAATTGTGGTAGAGTGGTGTTTAGTGGGAGGAGGTAGATTTCTATTTGCCAGGGTGAGGTAGAATTGCATTTTTAATATAAGCAGAGCCACATTTGGGGGGTGAGATAGAACTGTTTAACAGGTAAACTTGTGCTTGGTTGTATTAAGTATGTTTACATATTACATGTACAGTTATTATACAAAATACTTTATTGGTCTGACTAAGCGTGGAACCTTTCCACTGCACTAAAGTTCTTTTTAGTGGAAAAAAAGATTTTTTAAATGTTCTTCACATTACAGATTATTACTTTGGGGAACCCAGAAATAGTCTTCTATACCATGGATGCAAAAAAAAAAACAACATTTCAAAACCAATATGTTGTTAGACAAATATGTTGTTTGGATGAAAAATGACAAAAATGTAGTAAAAATTAAATTTTTGGGGTGGTCTGCCTCAATGGTGTGATTATTCAGACTTTTCAGACTTTTTTTCTCAGAATTGCATGATACGAACGTACAATTCTGACGTTTTTCTCAGAATTGTGAGATGTAAACTCGCAAAGAAAAAAGAGAAATAAGAACTGTGTGATACAAATTCACAATTGCAAGCTCTAAAGTCAGAATTACGACTTTATATCTCGGAGTTATGACTTTATAACTCTCAATTATGTGATATAAAGTCACAATTCTAACTTTTTTCTCAGAATTGTGAGATATAAACTCGCAATTGTGAGTTATAAAGTCCAGTTCTCAGAATTGCGACTATATATCACAATTATGATTTTATAACACAATTGTGTTATGTCACTATTCTGAGAAAAAAAGTCAAAAATGTGAGAAAATGTTGCAATTATTATTTTTTATTTATATTTTTAATTCAGTGGCGGAAGCGGGCTTCCATATCTAATACTGTAGTACTTGTTAATGTTAAAATAATCACAATTGGCAATAAAATAACAAAAAAAAACCCACAAAACTTCAGTTGTGGTTATATTGTAGTTCATTAAATTTAATTTAAATTTAATTTAAAACAAATTACTATTGTCCATCTAAAATGTAACTTTTAAAGTGCATGTAAACATACTTGCTGTGTTTAGCAGGTTGACTCTTAGCTCTATGGTAGAGTTTTTTACTGTAGTATGACGTAGAGCTGTGTGACGGTGAGGTTGGTGATCACTGCAGTCTGACTGAATCAGTGTGTCCGGAGACGAACGCATGTGGTCACACAGCACAACTTGGCGCCCAGTCTCACACTTGACTCTATAACTGTGTTTTGTGTGCTTTTATTGCAGGCCTGGTCCAACACAAATGTGTTTATTATCACTATATAGCACAAATCACCCTGAGAGCAAAATTATAATAACAATCATAATTGTTATATTGCATTTTATGTTAGATTATATTGCATCTAATGTGAAAACATTTGAATTCTTGAACATGTTACTTAAAGAGCATTGGGAACTGAGTTCAAAAGTATTTGACAGTAAGTAACATCACTAGCAACTAAAACCATTTGATGACTAAAATATCCTATTTAAGTTGTTGTGGAACAACCTTTCAGCAGTAATGAATAATTATTATATGCTTTAGTTCTTAATCACTAATACTCAATAACATTTTAATGTCTATGAACAGCATTTGTGTCAAACTGATGTTTTCTAGCATTAATAATTCAGTTAGAATGCCTGCAGCATATTCTGTCCGTAGACATTAAGTTGTAAATAACACATAAAATCAAATGTTAGTCCAACTAACTGCATGCTGTTTTGGACCAGGCCTAATGTCCTGTGTGTTTCTGTCTGCATGTGTGTGTGTGTGTTTAGGGTCTTGTTGTGCTGCAGTTTGGTCTGGTTGTGCAGGTGTGTTCAGTTGGACACACTTTTTTTGGTTTGTGAGGCTTTTTGCTATCTAAATAACATCACCATTTAGCCAATGCCATGCCCACGTCATGTGTAGGAGCTCCATCTGGTGGTCAACTATATGTTAGTCTCGAGCAGAGAGGAAACAATTTTACCACTCAGAAAAAAAATCAGAAAGGACAGCACATTCCATCCCGTTTAGTGTACACTAGTAAGTAAGTGAGCAGTCGTCCTAATGCATGTGCACTACTGCAGGCCTTTGAGAGTTTGCTGCAGCTGATCGATGCCCGCAGCAGGTATGAGGAGTTCTGCGTGCCCATGTGCATGCTGCCCGCCACCATCAGTAATAATGTGTCCGGCACTGACCTCAGCATTGGCGCAGACACCTCACTCAATGCCATAGTGGAGGTAAGACGCACCACCGTCAGCCGGAATGACAGATGTTACGATAGTGATCAGCACAGCAGAAATGCTAAGAGAGAATTACAGAGAGACTGTATCTTTAAAGGTGCACAAAGTCATTTTTGGTTAAAGTAGTAGTTCAACCGAAAATGAAAATTTGCTGAAAATGTACTCACACTCAGGCTATCTAAGATGTAGATGAGTTTGTTTGTTCATCAGAACAGATTTGGAGAAGTTTAGCATTATTTCACGATCACCAATGGATCCTCTGCAGTGAATGGGTGCCATCAGAATGAGATCCAAACAGCTGATAAAAGCATCACAGATCTCCAGATCTGTTCTGATGAAGAAAAAATTCATCTACATATTGTATAGGCTTAGATAGTAGAATTTTCAGGTGAAATAAAATGATAGATGTCACTTTAAATGTATGTGTAATTTTTAAAAAATAGTATATATATAAACATATGGAAACTTCTTAGTGCACCTTTACATTTTTACAACCATACCTAGCAATGAGAAATGCATAGAGACTGTTTTTCCACATAAATATCTGCCCATGAGATATTAAGCGTTAGATGCAAGTTGCATTATCTGAGGTTATATAACATACAAATCATGTTTGTCCACTACAGGAAAGATTGCTATGCTGATCTGAAACGTTTGTATATTTCCCTAAGTTAAATGGCAAACATTTATCATCCCAAAAAAGGAACTGCACCCAAACACTTATTTATGAGTTGAAACCACATGCATGTTCTCTGTTGTTGTGAACTATTCAGTGCCTTGTGCTTGCGTGTGACGGCTTGCGCACTGGTCCAAAATTAACACTCAACAAGTGCCAACTATGAGTAAAAAGTGCAACATTATATATTGTGTAAGTTGAATTAATAATCATTTGAATAATTCCTAAAGTCACATGTATAATTCAGAAAACTTAACTAAGTACATCTTACATGACTTTTTGGGATTAAAAAAACCCTGATGAATCACAATAAAATCCACAGTTTAAATATTCTTTAATATATATGAATTATTTAATGATATATTATTTATAGGACATTATAAAAATATTTTAAAAATATAACATTATTTATTAAAAATGTTTCCCAAATGTTTTTAATATTTAAAAAAAAAAAATTTTAACCCATCATTGGTCAGTTAATTTTGGACCATGCTTTATGCTTGTGTTAAATTTCATGTGTTATACGTAGCATTTATGGTTTTGTGTCAGAACTGCACTGCCTTGTGCGTAAGTGTGATAATAACAGATATGTTTCATTCTTTGACTATTATAATGTGTGTGTCAGACGTGTGATCGTATAAAGCAGTCGGCCAGCGGAACCAAGCGTCGTGTGTTTATCATTGAGACCATGGGCGGTTACTGTGGTTATCTGGCGACGGTGGGTGCCTTGGCGGCCGGAGCAGATGCAGCCTACATCTATGAAGAGCCGTTTGACATCCGAGACCTGCAGGTGAGAGAAACCATACTTAACTAATATATATAGTTATATATACTGCATGTATAGATTTTGCTGTGTGGCATGGACAAGGTGATTGAATATAGCTCTGTCCTACTGAATATACAGTGCACTCCACTAATATTGGCACCCTTGGTAAATCTGAGCAAAGGTGGCTGTGAAAATAAATCTGCATTGTTTATCCTTTTGATCTTTCATTAAAAAAAATCACAAAATTCTAACCTATCATTGAAGTAAAACAATTGAAAATGGGGAGAAAAACTCATGATGAAAAATTTTTTTTTCTTCAATACATGTTGGCCACAATTATTGCCACCCAATTATTGCTACGTCCTTTTCCCAAGATAACAGTGAATATGAATGTGATGAAAATATCATAGTCATAACATCACTTTACTTCTTTCTTTCCATTTTAAATTTCAACATTTGTATTTCACAAACAGGTTATATTGAAATATTATTAAAATAGACTTTTATGCTCAACAAGGATGCATTTATTTGATCAAAAAATACAGTAAAAATAGTAATATTCTGAAATATTATTACCATTTAAAATAACTGTTGTCTATTTTAATATGTCTTAAAATGTAATTTATTTCTGTCATGCAAAGCTGAATTTTCAGCAACGTTACGCCAGTCTTCAGGGTCGCATGGCCTTTTAGAATTCATTCCAATATGCTGATTTAATGCTGATATATATATTTGATATTGATATATAATATATAATATAATATAAAAAATTGAGTTCAAAATATGAGTTTAAATATTTAAGTTTAATTTGAGTTCAAAATGACAGGATTTATTTGAAACAGAAATATTGCATAAAGTCTTTAGTCACTTTATCAATTTAATGCAACCTTGCTGAATACGCTTTTTTTCCCAGAATAAATGCATATAGTTTAGTAAGTAGTTAGTATCTTGTTATGAACATACAGTAGCCAGAGTCAAGTCAATGATTCTTAACACATGAGGGTCAAAGGTCAAGTCTGCCCTCATCTGTCAGACATAGGCATTACAGTGTACCCTTCTTTACGTCCTCTGTCTGCTCCGTCCCACAGGCAGGCAGGAATATTTAGCAGAGTGTACTATTTAAGGAAAGAGAGAGAGAACATCAGCGTCATGCTGAGTTTTTATGAGTGCTCTATTTTTCAGTCTAACGTCGAACATTTAACTGAGAAGATGAAGACCAGCATCCAGAGAGGTTTAGTGCTCAGGTATGATCTAGCTCTTTTATTTACAGCATTAAAACACTGCGTTCATTCATGTGTGTCATGTAGCTCTATATGTGCAGAAGCAGTGAGGTGTAGGTGTGTGTGTGTGTGTGTGTTTTACAGGAATGAGAACAGCAGTGAGAACTACACCACTGACTTCATCTACCAGCTGTACAGTGAAGAGGGCAAAGGAGTCTTTGACTGCAGGAAGAACGTCCTGGGACACATGCAGCAGGTACAAACACACACACGTATGCAAACACACACAAATGCATTTGTGAGCGGGATCAGAATATTGTTTTATCTGCTGTGTAGGGTGGTGCTCCTTCCCCGTTTGACAGGAACTTTGGCACCAAGATCGCAGCTAAAGCCATGCAGTGGATCTCGAAGAAGCTCAAGGAGTTTTACAGAGAAGGTAAAGACAAATCACTCCCGTAGAGATGCAGTCTGGGATTGTGTGACGTCAGAACAGATTTCTGGTACAAGAGCAACAGAAAACATACATATTCAGCACTGCCGCAGGAAATGACATATGCTAATAATCTTAGAGCACATTTTTGCACCAGACACATTTATATAATTGTGTAACCAAGAATTATATAAATAAATAAATAATATATACATGTAAGTTATATAAAGTAACTAAGAGAATCATACACTTTTCATGACCAAAACTGCACAATTTTACTAAATTCATACTTATGGGTTGCACAGATTTGGATGTAAAATGTAATGAAATCTTTAATGTATATCACTATAATAATAATAATGATAAATATATATAAAAATAATTATATATATATATATATATATATATATATTTTTTTTTTTAATTAATTTATTTTATTTTTTTTACTGTATTTAAATTTTTTTTTTAATACATTAATATTAATAAATTTTTTTTATTTTTTGTAATTAGTTTTTATAACAAATATATACATTATATTAAAAATATATATATATAAGTGTAAGAAATGTTTGGTCCTCACTGTCACTGTGTTATTTTTATTTTGCTCTTTGTATTTTGCTTTCCTCGCTTGGCTCAGGTGAAGGTAAGTTATTAGAATCTCTAAATTATATTGTTTGATTTCACTTCAAGCGCAGTGTTTATCTTCGGTCAGTTCGCACTGCTTGTAGATTGTGACCATATTTTTGTGTGTTTTGTAGGCCGCGTGTTTACGAACTCTGAGGATTCTGCGTGTTTGCTGGGGATGCGGCGCAGGGCCCTGGTCTTCCAACCTGTCATACAGCTGAAGGATGAGACAGATTTTGTGTAAGACAACAAACACGCTAACACAAGTATTCATACTGTACGATATAATGCATAAAATTTTTTTTTTGTTCAATTAATAATTGTAAACAAAGTTAAAATGCATTATAATTTTTGAATGTTTGTTTGTCATGTGTTTTAATGCATTATATTTTCTACAGGTGTAACATTGAATAGAGTAAAATAATAATATAACTGCATCACGCAATGCGTAGTTGATGCATTCAAATTACTCTTATAATACCTTATACATAACGGCTACATAACCACTTTTCCCTCAGTCAACAATGAATATTAGTATTCTAATTTTACTGTACAATAAAATTACTTTCTTAAATACTAATACAATATTTTTTTATTTTGTAGTGAAAAATGTATAAATGGTCATATTTTTTCATTTGTTTAATATTTTATGTATTATTATTGTTATTTTTATTATTATCATAGTGATGCACAAATCATTAAATTGGCCACATTCTGTAGCCCTATAAACAAGCACAGCATTTTTAAATCACTTTCCTTTTTTTTTTTCGAAAAATGAATAAAAGTGTTTTGCACCAAAAACAGTCATAATTTAGTCTTTAGTTTCACCTTATTTTTCTGATGTTTAGAACTAAAAAATCTGTTAGATAACGTACCTTTAAAATTAATAAATGATCTGTTATAATTCTACTGATTTAGTTCCTAAATACGGAAAAGCAATGAACATGTAAAAAGTGTAATACTTTAATTCAATTTTGATAAATGGTCTGGGTGGACTTGAGAAGTTTAGAGTTGTGTCTGTGTCTTCATACATTCTTTTTAACTCAACAAATCAACAAAAATAATGATGTTTTCTATTATATATTCTATTTAAAATCACACATTTGTGACAATGACTTAACCTTTGACCTTATACTGTTCTTGTTTTATTTCCAGTCACAGGATCCCGAAGGAGCAGTGGTGGCTCCGACTGCGTCCGCTCATGAAAATCCTGGCCAAGTACAAAACCAGCTACGACGTGTCCGATTCAGGCCAGCTCGAACACATCGTCCGTCTGAGAGCTTAAGACATCTCAGCCATTTAACCAGCGGCCACGTGTATAACTAAATTGTCTTGCAAGTGAAAATGTATTTATTGAAGGTGAAGACCCGTGATTCCACAATCTTGACCTGAACACATAATCATATACAGTATATGTGAAGCAGTTGACATAACCATAGACGTACAGTCACAAGACCCTTCAGTGTAGTAGCTCAGTGTGTTGTGATTGACAATCCATGCGCTTTAACATCCCTTTTAAATGGGGCCAAGTGGTATATTTTGTGAATATGCAAGATTTCCATATTTATATTTTATCTAATAGAGCTTATTTTCATTGAATATGGAGCTATCTGTATGAATGCTTCACTAGCCTATAGTGATGTAATTTAACATCTGCACCTTGTTTTAGTTGAGTTGGAGTCCGAAGGAGTCTTCCAAGCTGCTATTCTGTGTTGTTTGTTAGTGCAGGCACTTTGTACTAAAGCAGACGTTGTGTTAGTGTGTGTTAGTCAAGATGTACATGTGTGTGTATATGCTAACAATGCTGCATAAACTCCCTTTAGAATGTAATCAGTGTTTTTTGTTTCATTGATTAACCCTTGTGCATCAATGTCAGTCCAAAAAATGCCAAATATTGGAAGTTTGGTAATACAAGCTCAGTCTCATAAAAAATTTAAAAAAAACCCTTGGAAGATTATTTTTTGAAGTAACAAAATTCTTGAATGAAAAATAACTTACAAAAATTATTTCATAAGTTCATTAGTTGACATCAGTTAATGAAATAAGAATGAACAATACTTTTTATTACAGTTTTTCTCGATTGCTTAAACACATTTCTTGAAACTATGCCTCATATTCTCACAACAGTAAACACAAA